>JAWMAG010000065.1:8085000-8150000 GCA_037013455.1 Ceratitis rosa
TACCAGTTGGTTATTTGTATAGCGATTATCTATTTATGTAAAAGCTTAAACAGCCACACTGAGCAAATGTTACACGCCTGTTAGATAAGCTGCTGCCAATACATGCCCCAGTCTTGGTGAAGTTTCAAATGATTTTCCACTTTTACACGCATTTTATACACATACGAAAACCAGCATCAAACAGCTGGAAACAGATACTAAAATAGTGCAATGGAATTAAAAGAGCTCTAAAGTTATACCAATGAGCTTGGCTAGCCAAGGTACTGCTGTTCGTATGGAAATCCCAACAACAAATTTGCATTTTGTAACCTCTGTGTGAAAGATAATGAAAAAAAAATTATTTTATATTAAAATAAAAAATGAAATAAAATAAAATAAAATAATTATAAAATAAAAAAAAATAATGCAAAAAAAAAAATTAAATTAAAAAAAAACAATAAAATAAAGTAAACTTAAAAGCTAAATAAAATGAAATAAAATAAAATAAAAAAATATAAAAAAATAAAATAAAATAAAATATATTAATATAATATAAAATAAAATAAAAAATAACATAAAATAAAATAATATGAAATAATATAAATAAAATAAAATAAAATAAAACAAAATAAGAAAAAGTGAAATAAAATAAAAAAAAAATAAAATAAAATAACATAAAATAAAATAAAATAAAATAAAATAAAATAAAATAAAATAAAATAAAATAAAATAAATGAAATAAAATAAAATAAAATAAAATAAAATAAAATAAAATAAAATAAAATAAAATAAAATAAAATAAAATAAAATAAAATAAAAAAATAAAATAAAATAAAATAAAATGAAATAAAATAAAATGAAATATAATAAAATAAAATAAAATCAAATAAAATAAAAAAAAATTAAAGGAAATAAAATAAAATAAAAAAATAACATAAATTAAAATAAAATAAAATAAAATAAAATAAAATAAAAAAAAAATAAAATAAAATAAAATAAAATAATATAAAATGTAATAAAATAAAGGAAAATAAAATAAAATAAAATAAAATAAAATAAAATAAAATAAAATAAAATAAAATAAAATAAAATAAAATAAAATAAAATAAAATAAAATAAAACAAATTAAAACAAATTAAAATAAAATAAAATAAAAAAAAAACAAAATAAAATAAAATAAAATACAATAAAATAAAAGTACAAAGATTACGAATAAATTCAAAAAGAATTTTTTATTTTTTTTCTGGTCAACTTACTGAACTTTTTTTAATCCCCTCGTAGATGGAAAATGAACTAGTTAGTACAATAATGCAAACCAGTTGTAGTCTAGTTAACAACCAGTATTTTTCGCTGCCGGGTAACTACAATGACAAGGTAGCTTGAAGTTATTGAAATTTGCTAAGATCACTGAGGTTAAAATATAGTATATATATGTATACACATATAAAAGATTATCAATTTATTAAACACCTTTTTACACACATATTATCTCATACATACACGTATGTCTATGTATAAGATATCTAAAAGAAATAAATGGAAAACTAAACGAAAATTGTAGCTGAAGAAAAGAAGCGTCTTTAGTAAAAGCTTTCGTCTGTATGTAAACGACCGAAAAGCAGAAAAAAATTTCCAAAAACAAAAAGGTCGAAGATTAAATACAAACATACGAGAAGCGATGATATTCGAAGTTTTCATTTTGGTAAGCGACAACTGACGTAAGTTAGCGATTGTTGCCATTTTTAGCCAAACCAAATCACACACACACACACACACAGAGAATTCCCAAATGCAATGGCAATTTTCATTACTGACACTCTTGATGGCTTTTGTTTGGCCTTATGCCGTACTTGGTCTATATATATGTATATGTGTGTATGGGAGTGCTTCTGCACAGGTTTTTGTCATCGTTGAAAGATCTATACCTATATACATACCTACATTGCGCCACATGTGGTTGGTTGAAAGGTTAGCTGTTTGTCAGATTGCTTATTTATCTCTTTTTGCTTTTGTGCTTTTGTGCTTTGTTGCTTTAGCGGTTATTACGCAACTCCAGTTGGTTACTTATCTTTGTGACAAGCCGTTTGTTGTCTTTCGATAACCACAAAAGATATACACACAAAAGCGAAAGGCGGAGTGGGGTGCCTTCTGTAGTAGTTGTAGTTATATCAGGGAATGAGTGAAGAAGGTTGGAATTTACATACATATTTCGAATTTATTTTTGTACAAAAAAAATTTTACAAAAAGTCGCAAAGAAAAAAGGAAAAGAAAATAAATTTAATTTTACTCCCTTTCCAATCAAAAATTGAACTCACTCGGTCGATTTTATGCAATTTTTTTCCTATGCATTCAACCATGTAGGGCAGCACTGTTAAGGGACTCAGCCTTTGAGTTTCTAAAAAAGTGATTTTTTGTACATATTTATTGTAAATGTGATGCGAAACTCTTAAAGTTCGTCACAAGTTTGCAAGGACGATGGTGTTTTTTCGCGCTGCCGCCCATATGACTTAGTGATGATTTAATTTTTAAATAAATCCAATGTAAGTACTAGTAAAGTAGGATGAACAGGACATACGATATTCGGGGCCTGCATATTACTGAGTTTATTATTTACCTAATTAAGCTGCGGTACTCACCATTCCCAACTCGTAGAGCACCATAAATCTTCCTCAAAAAATTTTTTTCTCAAAAGCTCCAAACCCCAACTCATCAGATATTGTCAACGTCCATGCCTTCGCACCATATAGCTGGACGGGAGTGATGAATGATTTATAGAGTTTGATCTTCGTTCGTCGAGAGAGGATTTGACTTTTCAATTGCCTACTCAGTACAGTCTAGAGGGTATTGTTTACCTATTCAAGCAGAGAAAGTAAAAGTTGAATCGCGTTTTTTGCTACGTAAAGCCTTCCATTGGCTTGTTGCTTGGTTGATTGTTTTGTTGGTTGAAAAGAGAGGTTGAGGACCTGATCGCAAACGGCCGCAAACAAGCCATAAAGTAAGCTCATTGTGCACCATCACAGAACCTAAGCGCGAACGTTTCGTTCGATATCATAAATTCTTTCTACTATGTATGCCCACCTCCGTAAGGTTGGATTTGAGGGCACAGGCAGAAGACCGGACACTCTCAAAGATAACATCTGCTGTGTATGCTCTGCGCTAGCGTGTGGTGGAGATGATAACTCAGGGGTAGATGCCCCGTCAATACACTCGCAATAATGCTAAGTTCTCGTTTGTTTAAAGTCAGTAACAGTTTGATCTGTCTAAAATCTACACTGGCTCAAAATAATTTAATGGTACGTCCTAAGGTGGAATTGTTCCTCCAATGTCTACTGCGCTAGGCGCTGAATGGTCTGAGCTAATCTATGGTTACAATATCGCTTGCGGTGCCAGCGCGTGCCATCCTATCTAAAGCCTTACATTAAAATGATAATATACTCATAAATGCTTCGAAGTAAGCCAGTCGCCACTTCTCTGCCGTTTGGGCTATTAGTTATGGATTAGTCAGTACTCATACCATTACTTTGATCTGCGCTAAGGTTGAACATCGTCAAACTCAACAGACAGTCTGCAGTTGCAGTGCACTTAACATTACAAAGCGATCTACGAACGATCTAGGTATATTATTAACCAAATCATATCTGTTTTCGTGGATCTGTTGATATCTGTTCACCACCTTCTCAGAGAAGAGTATAGTATTATATATGTTAGGCTAGATAAAAGCCTATCAAGGTGATAAATTTCACGAAAATGAAGCTTGCTCCCGAATGTTCATCGAACACTTCCCGAGTTTTCAAGGAAATCGAAACTTAAGCTCGGTTTTTTTGAAGAGGTCGGTTCTACGTGTAGGTACAATTTAAGAAATATAAAATATGGAGTTCCAGAGTTCGTCGTCGGCTCTGAACTCGCTGGTAGCACAACGCGGCATCTCCATAATCTGGGTTCTCACCCATGGTAATATAATCGGTAAGGAAAAATTGGACATGTGGGTTAAGTGGAGATCATCTCTTGACGAATCTGAGCCGGTATTAGTACCAAGTCCATTAGAAATAACCTGGAGAGTGCTACACTTGCTATTATTTGAACGAATATCACTGAACAATTGTCATATAACCAAACAGAACAAAAATAAAGGCACCATTAAATACGTTACTGGCCCACCTTTGAAGAGCCTGCGTGGGAAATAGGTCTGCCCTAGAACAGTCGCTGTCGCCGATGTAAAATGAAAAGGAATAGAGAAACAGAGAACCATATTGTCTTCAGTTTTTTCCCAAAATCGTCATAGAGCACTTGTAATCCAGCAGGTACCAAACCATGAATGGGTGTCCAGAAACTCAAAAAGGATATAAGGTGTTTCATTGGGTATACAAACTGGTTCGAGGGTAATAATAATAAGCCAAACGGTTACTCTCCTCGTGCCCAACCGACACGAGTGGCGCCATCCGCATTACATACGGAGTCATAAAAAGCAAGAGTTTGTTTAGAGGCGAGATTAAGAAAGTACCTACCTACCTACCTTCCATTGAAAATAAGCCCATTGACCTCAACTCGAATTTCAAATATTCTTTTTCTTCTTCATTGACGTGGGCACCAGATACGAATCGGGTATCGAGCGGCTCGCAGAGGTCCTTTCCAATTCTGAATACGCTTCTGGTGTTGACACAACTCCTTGATGTGCTGTCGAAGGCAGTTTATTGAGGAGGCTTATCCCAATATAGTTAGCGCTGACTATGGAGTCCCCTTTTTTATCAGCTTATCAGCTCTTCACCGCCTTTTTTAAATAGCTCAGACGGTAAGTCATCGGCTCCAGCCGCTTTGTTGTTCTTTAGGTGGGCAATCGCTATACGAACCTCGTCACAGTCGAGTTGTGGAACATATTTTCCAATATCATCAAATATTTCATCAGGAAATTTACTGCTCTCGTTCTTCACATACACATATTCGTTTTACCTGGAGTCTGAAGGATATTTGGGCTATATATATGTGCATGGTATAGAAAGTGAGCTGTTTGAAAATTTATCGTATTTGAAAACCGCTGGGTATTTTGTCCTTTAGCTAAACCGGTGGGCTTTATTGTTTGATATAAGAACAACCAGAATGGATGGGGCAACTAAAATGACTGAGACTTGTTGACACTCCCAGTGCTTATCGAGGTCCGCTTTCTCCAACGATCGTCTAAAGAAGAAACCTGGAGGAACCAAAATTTTGGGTGGCAGCACTTTAAGAGCAACTTTAAGAGAACTTAATCCTAAAAAAAAAATTAAATGATTGCTAGCTACTTGCTCGCTTACTCGATAAGCTTATTTCCGGTGTGGTGAAATTCTATGGAACTCTCTTGATTTTATTATTAATATTTTTTCCTAATTCCTGTAATCTATCTCCTCACCATTTCCACATTTTCTAAAGAGAAAAATAAAAAAAAAATAAAAAAAAAATGCTAAGCTCCCTCCATCTTTCCTCTCCGACTCACCGTACGCCCCTGTGCACGCATACTGATTTATTTCCATGTTTTTTTTTCTTTTCTTTTGTTTCTCTCTCTCTTTCGAAGTCTGTCTTTGTGGCGAGCAATGCGTACGTTGTTCACGTGCATTTGACTTTGTTACTTTCATTGGGAATACTGACTACTGTCGACATTCTTCATTGTCATGGTTGCTTTACTTCGTAAATACAGACATGCCAATGGGTTTGTGTACGAGTACATACACGTATGTATGTATGTAGGTATTTGTAGACTTGTATGTCTTGTATGTGCTGGGCATAGGCTGTCAAGGTTACGTATGAGCAAGTAAAATTTCTGATTAAGATGGAAAGTCTTGTTCGGCTGGTTATATGCCGGGTTGACATGGTTGGTGGTTGACGGTTGTTGTGGTTTCAAAATTCCAACTAAACATATATATCCACTTATATTAAAAATTACCACTCCCACTCCACATAGTACTTTCAAACATACATGCATTGTTACATACGTGCGTATGATTTTAACCACTTGTTTGAAAACATGATTTGTTTTGGTATTTGTTGTTTTGACACGTCTCAAAGGCACACGGTGGTTTTATATTAAGAAAAAAATTTTTTTTTAATATATTTTAAAATTCTTTTCACTTGGGATTCGTTGGTGGGCACAAATGAAAAAGCGCAAATAAAAAAAAAGAAGATTTGCTTTTAATTTTTTTTTTTACACACGTTTTCAACGGTTTCAACGTATCCATCAACACGCTCGGTATTAATTTAAAATTCATTTCGACAAGTTGCCGTGACAGCTTAAAGCCAGTGTTTATCATATTAAAGTGTTTCCTTATATAATTGACAAAAGAAGCAGAGTTGGAATACATAAGAAAGCATATAAGCCTGTCTTTGAGTTCGATTGCAAGTTTTGAGTTTAAAAAATTTTGTTTTTACATATACACTGTTATCAATTCTCTGGTTTCAAAAGTTCGGCGCTCTATTTGATATCTGTGAAACTTAACTGTTAAAACCAAACATGTTTTGTTTTAATTAAAAATCATATTTTTATGAAAATGGATCCCATAACAACAGCACAACGCGTTAAAATTGTTAAAACCTACTTCAAAAGAAGTGATTTGTATTCAAACGGGCCACGCTTCGTGCTTTAAGAGTAGCACCCTAATGGACATAATCGTCTCAAGCACTTGGTAGAATTTCAAACCAATTTGAAGCGACTGAATTGTTTACAGATATTGAAAGACCTGTGCAACATCGTTTCGCTCGTTCCAGCTCAAATATCGCTACTGTAAGTGAAAATGTAGCCGGAAAGGCGAATGTGTCTATTTCCCAACGTTCTCAAGAGCTGGTACTTTCTTATGGTACATTATGGCGTATTTTGCACTTGGACTTACACCTGCAACCATATAAAGTCCAGCTCACCCAACGAACGAAGCGAGCTGACCATTTACAATACCTTTCATATGTCAATTGGGCCTTTGAAAATCCAGCAGTGGACGGCGATTTTTCGAACAAAATTTCCTGCAGCGACGAGGCGCATTCCTCACTCGGGTCACATATAAATAAGTTGCTCCGGAAATCCTAAAATAGCTGAAGAGAGGACATTAAAACCAAAAACTCTTACCTTGATTGGAGCTTACGTCATTGAAAATGATAACGAGAGACTCTGTCACTGTCACTTCGAAGCGGTTATGTTCGTATGATAGGCGACTTTTTTTGGCCTGTCAATAAAGAAGACGACTTGGGCAATACGTGGTATCCACAAGATGGCTACACATGCCACACAACACGAGCGAATATGTATTTGTTGCAAGAGAAATTTCTCGAACGCATAATCTCTCGTTTTAGCGATGCCAATTGGTCAACGAGATCGTGTAATTCGGCACTGAAGGACTTTTTTTGTAGTGCTACATAAAAAACTCTGTTTATGCGGATAAACATTCAACTCTTGAGCACTTGAAAACCCACGTCCGGCAAGTTGTGACAGAAACACCGCCAATATGTGTCAAAAAGTGGCCGAAAATGACCTCAAACGCGTCGAGGGTCGCAGCAAGGTGGCCATTTGAATGATGTAATGTTTCAGATATAATGTGGAGGCCGCGCCACTGGCCCACGACGCTACCCTAAGGCGTTCACCAAAAGTTTCCTTCAATAAATTGATTATTTCGTTGGCTATATGGCATCTAGCGCCATCGTCTAATTTAGACAGGGAAAAGTTTTCAATCATAGCTCTACAGCATTCCCCATTGACTGTTACAGTATGACCGCCAAATCTCGAAAAATCGCCAAAAGTTACCTACCGATTGACTTGAAATTTCGTCAGATTGTTTTTGTGGTCCCTGGAAAGGTTTTTACGAATAAAAAAATGTCGGAAAGTGGACCAGGGACTGAGATATTTGAAAAAAAAATTATTTATGGTTCAATTTACTGGAAATTCGATACATAAGCAGGTTTTTGCTTAGATTAACAGGAAGTCTACACTTCTCTCCAGGTAGTGGAGCAGGGACTGACCCATTCAAAAAAATTGGTCTAATATTCTTTCCGGGAAGTGAACCTATGTCAATGGTAAAACCAAAACTGTTGTATACCCACAACTATTCAGTAAATAAAATTATGTTTAAAATCTAGTTTATAATTCATTTTTCATACATTCAATGAATATAGGTATGCGACAGCGAAGGCTACAGGTAGTACATAAGAGTATACATGTAGAATAAAATCATTTAAAAATTATATTATTTTCATTTAAGCCGAAATCTATGCACAAATTTATGTCCAGTTTGACATTTTGATCTTATCAATTTATTTTTGTAAAAGCAGATATAAATTATTCACTGATTGTGAATGTACAAATATATGGTATAAATTTACTTCAAAACATTTATGATTATATACATATATACATAAACATATTGAAATAAATGTACGTCATTGTTATGCACAGAAAGGATTTTAATTCTCAATAATTTGTTATTTGTTAATTCAAACCCAAATACCAACACAAAGTGCGACATAAATTCTTGCTCGATGATATTTAAACTATCACTGATGCTTTATATAAGCGCACAAATATATTTTTATACAGTGGTATTCATTTTGCTGTTTCGAAAATAAGCTTAAAAAAAATGCATTTAAAATAATTTTTTTCATAAAATTCGGACGTCGGGAGTCTTTTCTTGCAATAAACCATATGGAAACCACTTACTAGATACCACGAAATTGATAGCCCTTTATTTACGAGCATTTACTTCAAAGTGAATATTATTTAATTTTTTAACAATTCAAATTAGTTGTGTTACGTATACGCACTGTTGCACCAGTAGTAGTACTACATACGACCAAGCTATATTTCTTTACTGTCCACTGTTTCGCTAGCTTGAAGAGCACTGCTATTCTCTATAAATATATCAAACTACAGAAACGTATGGTCGGGTCTTCTAGTAAACACTAAATGAAGAATTTATTTCATAAGGAAATTTCTTCTTTGCTAGATTGTTATTGTTATTCATGTTAAAATATTTGCTGTGAGAATGAAATATATTTTCTATACTCTTGGTATCTTTTACTCTTGGAAAAGGAAAGAAACATGAAAAAATTCCGACAAAATAAATGAATTTTTGTAGTTTTTTTTGTATTTTTTTCTTTTATTTTTTGTCGTTTTTTTGTCAGAATTTCTTGTCTGGATTACGGCGAGGTCCTACGAACTTCCAATTGTCCGACTATACATCAGCTTCATACTAGTTGTATACCAGTTCGTTGGGCATGTTGATTTTCTACTTCACCAAAGGAAAAATGGGTTAAAATAAGAAGAAAAATTATGGAAACTTCAACAGAGCTTATTAGGAAATGAAATTCCGCAGTGTTGTACTAAAAATAACAACAACAACGAATGACGTGTTGTCAAAACTTTTCGACATTCTTTATTATTATATTAAGATTTTTGAGAGCTCGACTAGGGACTTTGAAACATTGTACTACTTTTCATAAATACTTTTTGTTTATTTACGTTACTAATTTAATATTTAATAATAAAATATTCAAAAAAAAAAGTTCTACTTCACCAAAAATAAAAAATAAGAATGAAAATTAATTTATTAAAAAATACTAGTATTTAACTAGAGTTTTTGCACACTACTCCACCTTCTCCCTGCAGCGTAGTATACACATTTGCCTTTCGCGTTACTCATACGCCCCAGCAAACTCAGCGAATAAATTCAATACACATAAATATTTTCGCTTCAACTCCGCAGTAAATTTATGATAATAGCGCAAATTGCATGCAACAGTTTATCAGCAAAAAACAAAAAAAAAGCATGGCTGCATACAAAAAAAAAAAAAATTCAATTATAAAATTTTCACTTTATTGCCCATAACGTGTTCTCTTTATGCGATTAAGTCTCTGCATACATATGTATGTATTAATTTATAAATTTATTTAATACTTATTTTTTTTTTGGGTAAGCGGTTAAAATTGAAATTAAAATCACAGTGTTGGAACCCTGCTTACGCTATATTTCCAGTTAAATGATTGCTAACACATACGTGTACATACATATATTTTAAGTGCTCAATATGTGGCAGTTAACACGTCGTGGGCTATACATATTTATTGGCAACATTTATTACACATTTTTTATGATCACTTGTTTCGGTGCTACGTCTCACAACCTCTACTTTTAACCTCTCTCTTTCTCGCTCTTTCTCTTGTGTTCTATACATCAGCTTCAGCTTCAGCTTCTTTTCATTGTTGGTACTCTCTGATATTTGGCATTGACTTCACGAACAGACATTACTTTTAATTCAGGTATAAATGCAAAGCGTGCAACAATCAGCGACCTTATGTGTATTTGTATGTATGTATGTTTGTATTGGAAATATTTTCATTTTGTTTACATATTACCGTTTGGGCCCACGAAAGCAACCTTCGACTAAAATAACCAATTTAATCACTTTTATCGTAAATATATTGTGTTCAAGTGGTTCATTGGGCTCACATGCTCATATACAATATATAAATGCATATACATATGTACGTGTATGTAGTTAAGTATGCAGCCATCATATCCCAATAATGATTTAATACCCTTAAATGCCTTAGTACTTAAGTACAGTCCGTAATGCTCAGCAATATTTCGTTATTATGTTTATCTCTTGGTATACAAACAGTGTGTATTCTACTCAAATTAATAGGTATATAAGAGTGCAGTTACATATATACATATGCATACATACTCGTATATGTATGTGCTGTGTAAAAAGCCTTTGGCTGACTGTGGCAATAATGATAAATGGTCACTAAAGTTTCCATCAATTAATGAAAGATATTTGTGCAAGGGATCTAAAAAGAGAAAGAGAGAGAGAGAGGGAGATAGAAAGATTTAGAGAGTGTAGAGAAAAATCGAAAAAGAGTAAATGTAGCCGCATTTCTGTGTTGCGCATAAAAACATTTTTTTGTTTTTTTTTTTTTCATTAACTAAAAGTCAGCATTTCTCTGCTCGTAAAAACTAAGGAGGAGGAAAGACTTTGGCACATTTTTTACTCATTTAAAGCCATACCATTCAGCAGGCTGGTGAAGTGTTGCCTCCATTAAATTCAGTAAACTTTGGGCATCTGTTACCAGATCACCACTCTGTGTCCTACAAGTGCCTGCTTCGGTCTTGAAAGCTACTATAAGTCGCCATATATGTTTGTAGAATTTTCTGGTATTACCTTCTCAAGCTCTTCGTACTCACGCATCTCGGCCTGTTTCGTTTTTTGTCTGCACATGTCTCGATAGCTATCCCCTCCCGCACGTGTTGTGGTCGATCTCAAGATTGCGTGGTAGGCAGCCTATTTACCACTGTCACACGTACCAGCTGTTTTTGTAACCTTTCCGAAATCCAATAGTTTCCTTTGCAGCTGTACGTAGGGAGCATGAAATGCCGTCCCACAGTTGCTGATGAGTGCTCTCAGAGAGCAGGTATGCAAGTCGAGTAGAAACCCGTTCGGCTGCCTGTTGTGATTGCAACTTTTTGACGTCGAACCTTCATTGTGCTTGCTAACAGGCGTTCTTTGCTGCACAGAGGCGGGTGCGTATCTTTGCTGCGGCAAAATAGTGCTCCGAATTGATATTCAGTCTTCGAAGGGAACATATGTCAATAACACTGGTCTTCCGTCTATCACAACTTGATTGATCTGATTTTGGATTTTTCGATCTGAAGACAGCCAAGTAGCTTGATGAATTTTCTTGTGCTAGAATCTAGTACTACAGGCAACCATCTTTCAAACCCCAGTACAGACGATCAGCCTCAACCCATTGGGGGATGTTTCGTTGTGGAAGTTGAACTTTCCGAGTTGTGCCGGAGATACTCTCTTCGCCCACCATGGTGTAAAGGTCACCAAGTATGATTTTCACATTTTTAGGCACTCATAAAAGTATTCTTGGTCGCAACGTCCTTCCGTCGGGTCGTGGACTCAAATCAGCAATATATTAAAAAAAAGTTCACTTTTATGTGGATTGTGGCGAGACGTTCAGTCACCGTGGTAAAAGGCAGTACTTGGCGACGGAGTCTCTCTCGCAGCACGAATCCGACAACAAATTTACGCTCCTTTATATAGCTGCCGTAGTAAATGTCAGAAGGACCGACTCTTTTGCGCCTTTGCCCCGTCCAAAGTACTGTTGGGCGGTGGTGACGTAAGCCTTTAGCTTAGCAAGGACATCAACCAGCTGGGCAGCGGTACCTTCCGCATTAAAGGACCGGACTTTCCAGGTGCATGCCTTCAAATCGTGATTCTGATTAGGGAGGATCGTCATCATAAAACAGGCGTTATTAGTTTTTTCATTGGACCTCGCTAGACGAGAAAGTTGAATTTATTTTCCATTTATATAGTCGACGCCTGCTCGCAGCCACACCTCTGGCGGACAGACGCTACATATAGACTTCATTAAATCGAATAAGTTGTAGGGGCTCCACTGAAGCTTCTTTTCTTTTAGCCGTGGCTTAAAGCTCCACCCGGCTTGGTTACCGCATCTTACACAAGGGTTGCTTACCAGGGTGCGACTTACCGCGACTGTAATTACATACCCAGTGGCTTGACTACACCCCAATACACCTCTTTATAACTTTTTTACTCAGCACTGCACCTAATATGGACTTGGCGTTTTTGTAATCGATGAAGCGATTTTCGGCCGAGGTTCAACTCCGATTTGTGGTGTGGGTCTTGAAGTTTTCTCTCCAAATGGAGGGACCTATACAATTTTTTCTGGGCCACCTCCGAACAACTGATGGAGTTTTCTATGAGGAGCTTTTATGTCATGTCATACATATACTCAGAGAGCTTGACATGCGAACTCGAACGCTGACTTCTTTTTTATTGTAACCGTCTCCTCCATTAAATTTCATATCAATCGCCCAAAAAGCTACGTGGTATAGTCAACCCGAGCACAACAGCAACCAAACTTTCGATAACATGTTAGAATTAATAAAAATTGTAGTTTACGCACATATAAATATAATGATATTAGTTGGAAAATTCGATTTACCGTTGATATCGTGTATATACATATGTATGTACTTATATAACTGTTATGGGTTCGTTTGCAATAACCAAACCATAATAATAAATTATTTAACTGTCAAACTTTGGTTTCCTGCCAATGAAATAAGCACACAATACATATACTCGTATGTATGTATGTATGTGAATAGATGAGTATATTTGTATTTGTTCAGATTTATAAATATTTCCACATTGAATGTATATAGTATGTATAGAGATATGTGTGAATTGACCAACTATTGCTTAAAGCTCTTTTCTAAAGCATTTTATTAAATCGAATTTTCAAATTAAATGTCTTAAGCTTTCTTTGAATATAATTACAAATGCATGATTTATGCAATCAAATTAATTGATGTGTATACATATAATCTCTAAAGTAATGAACATATTTTACGTAAATTTATAAAGGATTTTTTGATAAGAGGTGTTATTTTGAATTGCCAACTCTTCCGGTAGATGTCACTTTTGAAGCTTTAATTTTTCAATAGTTGACATTTGACATTTGACAAATAAATACTAAGTCAGTAATAAAAATATATATAAATGGAACGATACACGCTTCAACAGTGAATTGAAATAATTAAAAATCACTATAAAGATGTCATCGAAAAATCATCTTGACTGTTGAGGTCACTTCTCTTCTCGGTTGCTACACCAATAAGCAAAACTGTCGCATCTGGTGCTTGGAAATCCCAAGATTTTTTGTTAAAAAGACTCTACATCCTCAACCTTTAACAGTTTGGTGCAACTTGCGACTTCTTCCCTTTGGAACCATGTGAAAAATAAAATTAAAAAGTCATATAATTGCATAAATTTATATAGCGTTTTAGGCCTCTAAGAACTGTCTGACCACACTCTGTTGCAGAAGTTATAGTTATCGCTTTCGAAAGATAGAAAAAATATAAAAGAAAAAATATTCATGAAGTATTATTGTGGTATAAACTGAATTAAACTCGAATGGTTTACTTGAATAACTTATATATTTTACTTCACTACCTGTTTGAGAAGTACATGGAAAAATAGTGCCTAAAGGTATGCTATGATTTTGAATATTTTGGCAATTGCTACAATGTGCGTCATTAGTTTAATTGCCGTCTGGTCTGGTAAAAGCTTCTCTTCGCATGTGCTAAAGTGGTCCGATCTGAAATGATGGATTAAATAATAAAAACTCTATCCTTTATCTGCTGGTAAAATTTACAAGCATCTTAACTAGCATTGCACTATTTACTATACATACACGTATTGCCACTCAGATTACTAACGAAATTGGGCTTATAAAAATAAAATGAAAATAAAAGGAATGAGATATTTTGATAATGGATAAACGATGCCAAAGGCATAACCATTTGCCTGCTTTCACTCAAGTTCTTGAAAGCTTAGTGCGTCATTGCGTGTAATAATAGCAACAACAAATAAAATAAGAAGTAAATAAAAAAGTTAAGAGCTGACAAATACGATATCCAACTACATACATACTTGCATATATATGCGTACGTATATCGTACACTGATATTTGAAATGTTTTGGAAGTTTTTCCTTTCTTTACATCTCTTTTTCTTTTCGGCAATGTGAATGGGCAATCAAAAGTTTCTCGTCAAAACTATAAAGTTTTTCTTTGCAATTAAATTGTTGTTGTTGATGTATTTGGAGCTACAAGATATCAAAAAGTGTTTTATTAATAAGCAAATACAAAACAGTGTAAGAACAACAGATGCATTAAATTCGCAGAGGCATTATTTGAGAGAAGATATGTTGTAAAACAACAAAAATAAAATAAAATTAAAAAATAAAATTAAAAATGAGAATGAAAATAAAAGTAAAAATAGATAGAATAAAATTTAATCAAAGTCTATAATAAAAACAAAACCAAATAAAACAAAATAAATAAAAAAATGTAATAACAAAAAAAAAAAAATAAAGTAAAAACAATAAAAAAAATATAAAGAAATAAATTAAACAAATTAAATTATAATAAAAATAATTAAGAAAAAATAATATATAAAAAAAAACATAAAAGGAAACTAAATAAAATAAAGTAAAATAAAATAAGATAAAAAAAACTCCAGTAAAATAAAAAAATAAGCAAAAATTAAAAAAATTAAATAAACCAAAATAAAAAAAGGAAAGAAAATAAATTAAGCAAAATAAAATAATATACAATAAAGAAAGAAATATAACAATAATAACATCAAAAATAATATCAAATTAAATAAAATACAAACAATATAAAATAAAATGAAAAATGAAATTAACAAGAATTAATTCAAGTGAAAGAAAATTAAATTAAATAAAACTAAAAAAATTAAATAAAATTAAACAAAATAAAATAAAGGAATAAATTAATAAAATATAGTTAAATCAAATACAAAATATCAAAAATAAATAAATGAAAACATTAATAAAATTAAATAAAATAGAATTAGATAAAATAAAGTAATATAGTAATATGAAATAAAATGAAACAAGGTATTATAAAATAAAAGAAAATAGAATAAAATACAAAAAAGAAAATAAAATAAAGTAGAAAATTATAAATAAAATAATTAAATTAAATGAAATAAGAAATATAAAATAAAATAATTTAAAATTAAATTAAATTAAATGATATATGTTAAAATAAATCAAATAACTTTAAATAAAAAACATATAATATATTTAAAATATTAACATAAAATGAAGTAAGCAAATAAAATTAAATTAATTAATTGAAAAAATTAAACTAAATTAAACTTTAAATATCTTGAAAATAAAATTAAATAAAAAAATAAAATTAAATTAAATTAAAATAAACTTAATTAAATTAAATGAACAAATTAAACTAAATCAAATACCTTTAAATAAAATACATATAATAAAATATCTTGAAAATAAAATAAAATTAAATGAAATAAACAATTAAAATTAAATTAAATTAAAATAAAGTTAATTAAATGAAATTAAAAAATTAAACTATATCAAATATTTTTAAATAAAATACATATAATAAATTTAAAATATTAAAATAAAATAAAGTAAAAAAAAATTAAAATGAAAAATTAAACTAAATTAATTCAGAAAAATAAAATAAGTTAAAATAAAATTAAATTAAATAAAAAAATTAGACTAAATCAAATAACTTTATTAAAAATACATATAATAAAATATCTTGAAAATAAAATAAAAATAAATTAAATAAAAAAATTACATTCAAATAAATTGAATTAAACTTACACGTAGTTAAATGAAATAAAAAATTAAACTAAATCAAATAACATTTAATAAAATACATATAAGAAAAATTAAATTAAATTAAAAATGAAAAATAAAATAAAATTAAATTAAATGTAAAAATTAAAAATATAATAAAGTAAGAGAAATAAAAATCAAGTAACTTCAAATAAAATAAGATGAAATAAATCAAAATAAAATAGAATTAAAAAAATTAAATAAGGAAAAAAAATATAAAATAAAATATAATTATTGAAATTAAAAAAAAATGAGACTTAAATAAAATGAAATAAAATAAATTAATAAAATAAAGTTAAATCTAATACACAAAATCAAAAATAAATAAATGAAATACAATAAAATACAATAATATGAAATAAAATTAAGAAAAGTATTATAAAATAAAAGAAAATAAAATAAATTAAAGCAAAAAATATTTATAATAAAAAAATTAAATAAGAGAAATGAAATAAAATTAAATTAAATGAAAAAACATAAACTAAACCAAATAACTATAAATAAAATATATAAAATAAATTTAAAATATTAAAATAAAACAAAAAAAAAGAATATTTTCTTTTAATAGAAATAGAAAAATTGAATTTAATCAACTAAGAAAAATAAAATGAAATAAAATAAAATTAAATTAAATGTAAAAATTAAACTAAATCAAATAACTTTAAATAAAATATATATAATATAATTACTTAAAAAAAGTAAAATCAAATAAAAAATATAATAAAGTAAGAGAAATAAAAATCAAGTAACTTCAAATAAAATAAGATGAAATAAAATAAAATAAAATAAAATAAATGAAAGTAAAAAAATTTCAAATAATATAAGAAAAAGTTGTATTAGTATTAAATAAAAAAGTTAAACAACCATAATAATAGAAAATCCTAAAAGGATTTACGCCACAAATTTGTTTGTCTTTTATTTTGCAATTTTATCACTGAAATCTGACATGGTTTTGAGTAGTACGAGTATGCAAGCGTAGTACGCGTAAAATTGTGTTTATATGCAAAATTGCGCAATATTTACTCGGACGTTAAATTGACCACATAGAGATAAGTTAAGTGAGCACTCATTCGTATGCTTCTTTTTGTTTTTGGTTTTTGCATAAATACCCTCGTTGGCTTTGTTGAAAGCTTGTTAGCATGTAATTGAAGTACAACCTGCAGAGCTAACTTTTTTAATTTCGTGTTTTAACTTTTCGAGCAAAAATTTAAGTTAGGAATATGCTCAGAAAAACATTGTACGTAACGCATGGAATGAAGAGAAAAAATGTCAGTTTTTTAGTAGAAAAAGGAATAAGTTTTACATACATATTTATGTACTCTGTACAGTTGCAATGCAGAACAATTTAACAAAAAAACAAAAAAGGAAAAACGGGACTATTTATCTGAGCATTGGAGAACTTCCCAGAAACTTGCGAGTTGGGACCTAGTGTTGATCAAAGTGAGGTGTACTTCAATAAGGTGGTTAATATTGCAATAATTAAATGTCTATAACTGGGTCCTCTCCCAATGAAGTGACTTCACAACGTCCAAGAAGTTACTCCTAAGCCTGCCTAAAGCGGACAACTTTCGGAGTTGGATACCTGGAACTTTATAAAATGACGTTTTATCAAGGTAAAGGGGAAAAATAAAATAAAACTTATGTTCAGCAGAACCTTGCCCTAATTGAATGCTTTGCCTTGGTTCATCGTATCTTTACATCCCTACATATATATATCAAGCTACGCTCGATGAAAACCACGCCAAAAATATGTGTTTGGTTCCGCCAATGTGCGCTTAAATATCAACATGTTTCCTCTTTAGCACTTTCAACATTGTTTCGGTCAGCTGGATATTTATGAACGCTATTATGTGATGGTGGCTGTTTCTTGTAGGATTATGGGCGTACTTAAACTGAAGTTATTGTATTGTTATGATTGTATTTGTTTCTTATTTTTCACTTACTTTGTGGGTTTTTCACACTTTGTTGCTATTATATGTGTTTATGTGTATATATCAACATCCGTAAACAATTTTGTGGAAGTCATGAGAAAGAAGTAAGCGAGATGTTAAGAGCTTGATGCGCTGTTACAGCCAAATTGTGAACAAATACACTTAAAATGTTGCCAAAATATTAAAATAAAAACATTAAACGGAAGGGAAGGAAAACTAAAACAAAGTATAATGAAAAATAAAATAAAATGAAATGAAATAAAATAAATTAAAATAAAATAAAATTAAATTAAATTTAAAAAAATAAATTGAGATAAAATAACATAAAATAAAATAAAATAACATAAAACAAAATAAAATAAAATAAAATAAAATAAAATAAAATAAAATAAAATAAAATAAAATAAAATAAAATAAAATAAAATAAAATAAAATAAAATAAAATAAAATAAAATAAAATAAAATAAAATAAAATAAAATAAAATAAAATAAAATAAAATAAAATAAAATAAAATAAAATAAAATAAAATAAAATAAAATAAAATAAAATAAAATAAAATAAAATAAAATAAAATAAAATAAAATAAAATAAAATAAAATAAAATAAAATAAAATAAAATAAAATAAAATAAAATAAAATAAAATAAAATAAAATAAAATAAAATAAAATAAAATAAAATAAAATAAAATAAAATAAAATAAAATAAAATAAAATAAAATAAAATAAAATAAAATAAAATAAAATAAAATAAAATAAAATAAAATAAAATAAAATAAAATAAAATTAAATAAAATAAAATAAAATAAAATAAAATAAAATAAAATAAAATAAAATAAAATAAAATAAAATAAAATAAAATAAAATAAAATAAAATAAAATAAAATAAAATAAAATAAAATAAAATAAAATAAAATAAAATAAAATAAAATAAAATAAAATAAAATAAAATAAAATAAAATAAAATAAAATAAAATAAAATAAAATAAAATAAAATAAAATAAAATAAAATAAAATAAAATAAAATAAAATAAAATAAAATAAAATAAATGGTCCATGTACAGACCAATCACATGTCTCCCGGTTATCTATAAAATGCTAACAGCTTGTATATCCAACATCTTTTATGAGCACATTGAAGCAAACAACTTGATTGCAGAAGAGCAGAAAGGCTGCATAAGATCATCACAGGGATGTAAAGAGCAGCTGGTCATAGACCAAGTAGTACTTGGTCAAACTAAAAAACAGAGCAGAAACCTCTACGCAGCGTACATCGATTGGATGAAAGCTTTTGATTCGGTGCCCCATTCATGGCTTATCGAGGTACTGCATCTGTATAAATTCAATCCCAATATAATAATTTTCCTAGAAAAAATTATGAAATATTGGAGAACTAGAATAAAATTGCCACGAACTGGAACTGCTCAGTATACCAGAGATATAAACATCAGTAATGGAATCTTCCAAGGTGATTCACTGAGTCCCCTCTGGTTCATCATCAGCATGAATCCCCTCAGTCATATTCTACGGAATACTGGATATGGATATGTGGTGAAACATAGCCAGACTGGAAGATGCCGGTTGAGCCATCTCTTCTATGTGGATGATCTCAAGCTTTATGCCTCCAAGCCAAACCATCTTGAAAAGCTCTTGGAATGTGTCGCAACATTCTCAAATGACATTAAAATGCCTGTCGGTCTAGATAAATGCCGTAAAATCACCATCCTAAAAGGGAAGGTGATGCCCCGGGAAAGTTCTATTGAGCCTGGTGGCCTTGATATAAAAGAAATGGAACCAAATGAGGCATACAAATATCTTGGAGTCATGCAGAGCAATTGCGTAGACACAATGCAGATGCGGAAAAAACTGGTGGTGGAGTTTAGAAGACGACTCACTGTTTTATGCAAAACCCAATTAAATGGAAGAAATCAGATATATGCCATTAATTCGTTTGTCATACCTGTAGTATCATATAGTTTCGGAATTATAAAATGGTCAACAACCGAACTGGAAAACATGCAACGTATACTTCGCACAGTCATGTCAAAATATAAGGCACATCACCCCAAGTCTTCGGTGTTCCGAATTACATTGGACAGAAAAGATGGCGGTAGGGGTCAGATTGACATCGGAGCGCTGCATGACAAACTTATTTTAAATCTCCGAACATACTTTCATGAAAAATCATCACAGTCTGAGATCCATCAGGCCGTAGAATCAGCTGATGATAACTACACCCCACTGCGAATGAATCAGCATTATGAAAGTAGAAACACGATATCGACGGACGAAAAACTTCAGAGGTGGTCTGAAATGGCAGTTCACGGTAAATATCGGAAAGACTTGTTAAGCCCGTTTGTCGACCAAAAACTGTCGCACTTATGGCTCACAAACCGATCGATATTCGCCGAAACAGAAGGCACCATTTTTGCGATGCAGGATGGAGTCGTCCCCACCAGAAACTATGTGAAGTATGTAATTCGAGACGTGAATGCCCCGGCAGACAGATGTCGTAGATGTAATAGCAGAAGCGAAACTTTAGACCATGTACTCGCTGGATGTACTACGCTTGCTAATTCAATGTACCTTAAGCGCCACAATGACATCGCGAAAATAATCCATATGCAACTTGCGCAGAAGTACGACTTTCTTCAAAATAAAACACCGTACTACAGATATGCCCCGGAACCTGTACACGAAAATTCCAGTATCCTTATTTATTATGACAGAACCGTCTTGACGAATGCCACGAGAGACCACAATAGGCCAGATATATTTGTGGTCGACAAAGCTAGTAAGGTTGCATTCATAATTGATATTGCGGTTCCTCTTAATAAAAATATGCAAAAAACATATACGGAAAAAATCGCCAAGTATTCGGACTTAGGCATAGATGTGAAACGCCAGTGGAAGTTGAGGAAAGTATATCTATTACCAATCATCGTCTCTGCGCATGGCCTTGTGCATATCAACCTTAAGGAAAACGTACGAAAACTCCAGTTGCCAGATTACATCATCTTCGACATACAGAAAGCAGCGTTACTGAATTCATGTCATATAATTAGAAACTTTCTGCAGTAAACGTTTATTAAAACCAAGTCAATGTAAATTATTTTTAAGCACACATATGTATTAGTATATTTATAACCGAAATGTAAGTTACTGGCTTGCAGCTGAGCTGTCGCCAACAACTGAAAGTTACTCCTTAACGGGATGCAATAAGGGGAAATAAAATAAAATAAAATAAAATAAAATAAAATAAAATAAAATAAAATAAAATAAAATAAAATAAAATAAAATAAAATAAAATAAAATAAAATAAAATAAAATAAAATAAAATAAAATAAAATAAAATAAAATAAAATAAAATAAAATAAAATAAAATAAAATAAAATAAAATAAAATAAAATAAAATAAAATAAAATAAAATAAAATAAAATAAAATAAAATAAAATAAAATAAAATAAAATAAAATAAAATAAAATAAAATAAAATAAAATAAAATAAAATAAAATAAAATAAAATAAAATAAAATAAAATAAAATAAAATAAAATAAAATAAAATAAAATAAAATAAAATAAAATAAAATAAAATAAAATAAAATAAAATAAAATAAAATAAAATAAAATAAAATAAAATAAAATAAAATAAAATAAAATAAAATAAAATAAAATAAAATAAAATAAAATAAAATAAAATAAAATAAAATAAAATAAAATAAAATAAAATAAAATAAAATAAAATAAAATAAAATAAAATAAAATAAAATAAAATAAAATAAAATAAAATAAAATAAAATAAAAGAAAATAAAATAAAATAAAATAAAATAAAATAAAATAAAATAAAATAAAATAATATAAAATAAAATAAAATAAAAAAAATAAAATAAAAAAATAAAATAAAATAAAATAAGAGAAAATAAAATGAAATAAAATTAAATAAAATAAAATAAAATAAAATAAAATAAAATAAAATAAAATAAAATAAAATAAAATAAAATGAAATAAAATAAAATCAAATAAAATAAAATAAAATAAAATAAAATAAAATAAAATAAAATAAAATAAAATAAAATAAAATAAAATAAAATAAAATAAAATAAAATAAAATAAAATAAAATAAAATAAAATAAAATAAAATAAAATAAAATAAAATAAAATAAAATAAAATAAAATAAAATAAAATAAAATAAAATAAAATAAAATAAAATAAAATAATATAAAATAAAATAAAATAAAAAAAATAAAATAAAAAAATAAAATAAAATAAAATAAGAGAAAATAAAATGAAATAAAATTAAATAAAATAAAATAAAATAAAATAAAATAAAATAAAATAAAATAAAATAAAATAAAATAAAATAAAATAAAATGAAATAAAATAAAATCAAATAAAATAAAATAAAATAAAATAAAATAAAATAAAATAAAATAAAATAAAATAAAATAAAATAAAATAATATAAAATAAAATAAAATAAAAAAAATAAAATAAAAAAATAAAATAAAATAAAATAAAAAAAATAAAATAAAAAAATAAAATAAAATAAAATAAGAGAAAATAAAATGAAATAAAATTAAATAAAATAAAATAAAATAAAATAAAATAAAATAAAATAAAATAAAATAAAATAAAATAAAATAAAATAAAATAAAATGAAATAAAATAAAATCAAATAAAATAAAATAAAATAAAATAAAATAAAATAAAATAAAATAAAATAATATAAAATAAAATAAAATAAAATAAAATAAAATAAAATAAAATAATATAAAATAAAATAATATAAAATAAAATAAAATAAAAAAAATAAAATAAAAAAATAAAATAAAATAAAATAAGAGAAAATAAAATGAAATAAAATTAAATAAAATAAAATAAAATAAAATAAAATAAAATAAAATAAAATAAAATAAAATAATATAAAATAAAATAATATAAAATAAAATAAAATAAAAAAAATAAAATAAAAAAATAAAATAAAATAAAATAAGAGAAAATAAAATGAAATAAAATTAAATAAAATTAAATAAAATAAAATAAAATAAAATAAAATAAAATAAAATAAAATAAAATAAAATAAAATAAAATAAAATAAAATAAAATAAAATAAAATAAAATAAAATAAAATAAAATAAAATAAAATAAAATAAAATAAAATAAAATAAAATAAAATAAAATAAAATAAAATAAAATAAAATAAAATAATATAAAATAAAATAATATAAAATAAAATAAAATAAAAAATAAAATAAAAAAATAAAATAAAATAAAATAAGAGAAAATAAAATGAAATAAAATTAAATAAAATAAAATAAAATAAAATAAAATAAAATAAAATAAAATAAAATAAAATAAAATAAAATAAAATAAAATAAAATAAAATAAAATAAAATAAAATAAAATAAAATAAAATAAAATAAAATAAAATAAAATAAAATAAAATAAAATAAAATAAAATAAAATAAAATGAAATAAAATAAAATCAAATAAAATAAAATAAAATAAAATAAAATAAAATAAAATAAAATAAAATAAAATAAAATAAAATAAAATAAAATAAAATAAAATAAAATAAAATAAAATAAAATAAAATAATATAAAATAAAATAATATAAAATAAAATAAAATAAAAAAAATAAAATAAAAAAATAAAATAAAATAAAATAAGAGAAAATAAAATGAAATAAAATTAAATAAAATAAAATAAAATAAAATAAAATAAAATAAAATAAAATAAAATAAAATAATATAAAATAAAATAATATAAAATAAAATAAAATAAAAAAAATAAAATAAAATAAAAAAATAAAATAAAATAAAATAAGAGAAAATAAAATGAAATAAAATTAAATAAAATAAAATAAAATAAAATAAAATAAAATAAAATAAAATAAAATAAAATAAAATAAAATAAAATAAAATAAAATAAAATAAAATAAAATAAAATAAAATAAAATAAAATAAAATAAAATAAAATAATATAAAATAAAATAAAATAAAAAAAATAAAATAAAAAAATAAAATAAAATAAAATAAGAGAAAATAAAATGAAATAAAATTAAATAAAATAAAATAAAATAAAATAAAATAAAATAAAATAAAATAAAATAAAATAAAATAAAATAAAATAAAATAAAATAAAATAAAATAAAATAAAATAAAATAAAATAAAATAAAATAAAATAAAATAAAATAAAATAAAATAAAATAAAATAAAATAAAATAAAATAAAATAAAATAAAATAAAATAAAATAAAATAAAATAAAATAAAATAAAATAAAATAAAATAAAATAAAATAAAATAAAATAAAATAAAATAAAATAAAATAAAATAAAATAAAATAAAATAAAATAAAATAAAATAAAATAATATAAAATAAAATAAAATAAAAAAAATAAAATAAAAAAATAAAATAAAATAAAATAAGAGAAAATAAAATGAAATAAAATTAAATAAAATAAAATAAAATAAAATAAAATAAAATAAAATAAAATAAAATAAAATAAAATAAAATGAAATAAAATAAAATCAAATAAAATAAAATAAAATAAAATAAAATAAAATAAAATAAAATAAAATAAAATAAAATAAAATAAAATAAAATAAAATAAAATAAAATAAAATAAAATAAAATAAAATAAAATAAAATAAAATAAAATAAAATAATATAAAATAAAATAAAATAAAAAAAATAAAATAAAAAAATAAAATAAAATAAAATAAGAGAAAATAAAATGAAATAAAATTAAATAAAATAAAATAAAATAAAATAAAATAAAATAAAATAAAATAAAATAAAATAAAATAAAATAAAATAAAATAAAATAAAATAAAATAAAATAAAATAAAATAAAATAAAATAAAATAAAATAAAATAAAATAAAATAAAATAAAATGAAATAAAATAAAATCAAATAAAATAAAATAAAATGATTAAAAGAAAATAAAATAAAATGAAATGAAAATTACCTTTAGTTGCAAATGGCAACTCTACTTCCACCTCTTAATTTTGCTTTGCCATTTCACGAAGCAAACAACTTTCAACTGCCAACAACTAACAGACAGCCAAGTAATTATATGAGGGCGTAACTCTTTGCCAACTGTTTGTTTGGTGTCAAAAGTTTTGCTGCTAATAAAAATAAATACTAAAGTTTTATTAAATTCTTATCAAGAGAGACAAAACCTACGTACGTCAGTATTTATTTTGGTACTTAAGAAATCATTATTATACAATATAAAAGTAAGTAAGTATATGTCTGAGATGGCTACAAGAATTTAAGAATCGTTATTCAAAAGGTATGCAGTGATATATAATTCGTTTAAACTCTGCAGCTGCTGGCAATTAAACAGAGTTAAGTAATTTTATTATTTTTATTTTGAATTTATAATGTCTTTAAATGGCAATAAATTGCTAAGACTGCATTTTAATGGATGAGCATAAGCGCCGTGTACGATAGAGCAGTGGGATCCATATGCCTAAAGTTATCAGCATTTGCAGTTAGTTGTCTGCTGGGCCTTTGTCTATCTATGGTGAGTGTTACCTGCTCAAAACTCAACAATGTGTTTCGATAGCTCCGAGAAGATTCACAAATAGTGCTTGGCAATATCAGTCAACCTTCTCCTTGCGGTCCTTGAGATGAGGTTAAAGGATTCTTTTTTACAGTAACTCTGATCCTTCTACTTACTTTTGTGAAGGAATTATGACCGTTAGACCCAGTGGTATATTATACGTTCGAGCCGAGCAGAGGTTCATGTTTACCTCAGAGAACCTTAAGGACAGTCTCATTAAGCTTATTATGAGATGTCGTTACTAACTTTTCAAAGATATCGAAACTTTAGTTAACCTTCGTTTCGAAATTCATGCGAATTTTTCATAAAATTATTATTTCATCGCTATTTAATGTTTCATCTAATTTAATATTCTGAAATAAAAATGTAATTTATTTTTAAAAAAATTCTAATCCCATTCGGAACTATGATATCGGTTTACACGTGCATAGCAAAGCGTAATTATCGCCATCAAATCTCTATTGGTTTATATGGAGACACTTAAAAAATAGCAATTCTAGTGAAAATTTGAAATCACAATAGCAAAAGCCAATGGAAATTGACCAAAAAACAAAAACCCAAAAAAAAAAAAAACACATTCAAAATGTTAATTAAAAGATAAAGAGAGTTAAAAATAAAAATTACAGCAACAAAATTGTTTGTATTCAAAAAGCTTTCTTTCTATTTTATATGTATTACACAACAACTGGTTTTATCCACTCATTTTCCAACAAGTTGTCAACATCTCCATTTGGTATGCTTGTTTGTTTTTTTTGGGTTTGCTTAAATATTCATATATCAATTTTTGCACGTTAAATCACGTTCAATCAAATATTTTGGTTTTGTCAGTGGAAATTCCTCAACATGACAGTTTGACTTATCAAATATCTAAATAAATAAATATGTACGCATACAAATAAATATGCATGAATATTTAAGAAAATTTTTGTGGAAATTTTATAAATAAAATTTCGCGGAAGTAGAAGTAGAAAACAAACAGTGATTTCACTTTGATTGGAAAAATTTGTCCAAATAATATTTTCTAGATTTTATGAAAATTGAAAAAAAAAATTTCTTTATTGTTATTTCGCTGGAAATACCAAGTGAAACCAGGTCGCTCTCCCTCTCGTGCTTCCAACCGGGCTTTCTCTTTTTCTGCTTGCACCGAAGCCAAACAGCTCAACGTTCCATCGTCGGCAGTGTTCGCCATAGCCAATGCGGAAAAGATCATAATTCGTTCGCTTGAAGACGCCAAAGTAGCACCTATTGGCAAGTGCGATTCTGCATTGGATTTCAAAGCTGACATTATTAGTGGTGTTTAAACAGGCTCCAATTAAAGATCGAAATAAGCCTCGGATGAGAGACACCCCTTTTTGATGATGACGCCCGCAAATGTTTTACGAATTACGATTTTAGGGCATGCACCTGGTCTCTTAATTGGGAAGGGGCCGCTGCCCAGCTGGTTGATGTCCTCATAAAGTTAAAGGCTGACATCACCGCCGCTATAGACGGCACGAGGACGGAATAAAGTGGATCCTTGTGAAATTTCCTACAGCGGCCATATAAAGGAGCGCAAAGTTGGTGTCGGATTCGTGGTGGGAGAGAGACTCCGTCGCCGAGTACTGGCATTCACTCCGGTGGATGAACGTCTCGTCACAATCCGCATCAAAATTGAAATTTTTCGACACTACGCTGATTTTCGCCCACGCCCCGACGGAAGAGAAGTATGATTTGTCCAAGAATGTCTTTTACGAGCGCCTCGAGCAAACTTATGAGCTGATGCATGCACCATATGAGCTCTTCACCTCCATATATGCATAGCTCTGCCGGTAAGTCAAAGTCTCCAGCCAGAGAAAGATAATTTGTCCAAGAATGTCTTCTATGAGCCGGTAAGTCAACGTCTCCAGCCGTTTTGTTGTTTTTTTTTAAACGGTCAGCTCGAATCTTGTCATAGTCGAGTTGTGGAACGCCTTTTCAATTGTCATCTTTTGGGGTTTCGAGCTCATTATTTCAGGGTGTTTCATTTTCACTGCCCTTCAACAGGCTGGAGTAGTGTTCCCTCCATAAATTCAGTATGCTCAGGGCAATAGTTACTAGCTCACCTCCCTTAGTGCTCCAAGAGTTTGTTCCGGTCTTGTAATCTTCGTTTTTTTCGTAGAACTTGTCGGCCGCCTTTTCAAGCTCTTCATACTCACGCAGCTTGGCCTCTTTCTTTTATGTTCGCAAAGGCGTCTTGCTTCCCTCTTCAGCTCTCAGTATCTGTCTGCTTTTAGCAACCAATATCTAGCTACATATCTCATGTCAACGAAAATATGAGCGAACACACCGTCTACATCTATGCTATAATTTATTGCAACCGTATACCAGCTGCTGTTATAAAATTGTAATACACTTAATATCTCGCTGAAGTGCAGATCTGTATGCAGATTTGTATGTGTGCAACTATAATAAATTAAAACATTAGCTGGGTGGGAAGAATTTTTCGATGATAGTCTGAGGTATTATTTTTTAATTTTTTTTAATTTTTCTAAAACTTCATTGAAAAAAAAATTTATAAAAAATATTTTTTTTTTCATTAAATTTTTTTAATTTTTTTGGCTCAAAATTAAAGTTTACGAATAAAATATAATCAGTTTAATAAGTAAAAAAAAAAAAGAAACAAATAAATATCTATAATCAGTCCCACCCTAACGCGCATACTATACGTAACCACACGCTGACATTTGAAAATATCCAAGTTATACTAAAACTTTGCCCGCATTGTTTTAGAGTATAACACAGTATTCTGGTTATTCTGAGTGCATATCCAAGTAAGAGTGAGATTATTTTTCAGAATGCCAACGGTATGTGATGTTAGATTGTGTTGGCATTTGTTACGGTGCATCACTCTTAATGGATTTCCTTTAGCGCAGTGTGTTCACGCAATAATATTTTATGTATACGAGTATACAACAGCAAAGTCACGGTACAAAATTCGTGCATTCAAAGCAATTATGTATCTATATAAGTATTTATATATATTGTATATTTGTATCTGTATGGGGAAAAAGAACGGTTGCGTAATATAAGCGAATTTAAGCAAAATGTTGGCCAACAATACCAACACAATGCGGAAACTACTGGATTATAGTGGCAATGTACACTTCATACAAATGCATTTATTGCATTGGTTGTCATCAAAATTATTATGTTGGCTTGTTCGTAGTTTAATTTCTAGAAACTTTCGCTGCAGTTTAGAGAAGTTTTATCTTGAAACTTTTTCTCAAAATGAATTTTTGCTAAAATGAACTTTCTAAATGCACAAAAACGGCTTGACAGTTATTTGTTAGAATTTATTAGAGTGAGAAAATAAAAGCTTCGTGATTTATTTCATTATATTTTATACTGATTTGTTCTATACCACTTTGCTTTTAAGTATTTAATTTTATTTTGCTTCGTTGTATTTATTTCTATTATTTTTTTCAGTTTTTTTATATTATTTTCTAATTTTATTTAGTTTTATTTTACTTTATTTTATTTTTTTTATTTTTTTTATCTCATTTTATTTTATTTTAATTATTTCATTTTATTTTAATTCAATGTATTTAATTTTATTTAGCTTTTTTTATTTTATTTTATTTTGTTTTATTTTATTCTATTTTATTTTATTTTATTTTATTTTATTTTATTTTATTTTATTTTATTTTATTTTATTTTATTTTATTTTATTTTATTTTATTTTATTTTATTTTATTTTATTTTATTTTATTTTATTTTATTTTATTTTATTTTATTTTATTTTATTTTATTTTATTTTATTTTATTTTATTTTATTTTATTTTATTTTATTTTATTTTATTTAATTTAATTTAATTTAATTTAATTTAATTTAATTTAATTTAATTTAATTTAATTTAATTTAATTTAATTTAATTTCATTTAATTTCATTTAATTTAATTTTATTTTATTATATTTTTTAAATTTTATTTTCTTATTTTATTTTAATTAATCTAACTTTACGTTATCTAATTTAATTTATTTTAAACTAATTTAAATTAAGTAAATTCCATTTTGTTTTAATTATTTCAATTTAGTTTTATTATTTTTTTATATTATTTAATTTTACTTTATTTAATTAAACATTGTTTTATTTTAATAAACTTTATTTATGTTTTAATTTATATTATTTAATTTAGTTTCATCTAATTTCATGTAATTTAACATTATTTTACTTAATTTAATTTAATTTTATATCATTTAGTTTATTTTATATTATTATGCTTGTTTTTATTTATTTTAATATTCTAAAACTTTTTTATTCAATGTTTTATTTTATTTTTATTATTTAATTGATTATAATTTAACTTAATTTTATGATATCATAATTATTTAATTTATTTTTAGTTTGTTTATTTTCATTTCACTTTTTTATTTTATTTTATTTTATTTTATTTTTTTATTTTTTTTATTTTTTATTATATTTATTATTTATCTTATGGTATTTTATTTCATTTACTATTTATTTAATTAAACTTAAACTTTTGATTTTATTTCATTTAGTTTTATTTTATTTATTATGGGTTAAGTTATTTTAATTTAATTGAATTAAATATAGTTTTATTTTATCTTGTTTTATTTCATTTTATTTAACTTAACTTAATTTAATTCAGTTTAGATTTATATTATTTTATTTTATTTTATTTCATTTTATTTAATTTAATTTAATTTTATTTTATTTTATTTAATTTTATTTTATTTTATTTTATTTTATTTCATTTCATTTTATTTAATTTTATTTTATATTATTTTATTTTATTTTATTTTATTTTATTTTATTTTATTTTTTTCTATTTTATTTTGTTTTGTTGAATTTTTTGTATTTTATTTTATTTTATTTAATATTATTTTATGTTATTTAATTTAATTTAAATTTAATTATTTTTATTTTATTTTAATTTATAGCCCTTCTTTCTCCCCGCTGTTTGGCGCCAGTTGGAAATTCCAAGTGACGCCAAGTCGCTCTCCACTTCTTCATTCTAACGAAGTGGAGGTCTTCTTCTTCCTCTGCTTCCACCGACGAGTTCTGCATCGAATACTTATAGAGTTGAATTGATTTTAGTCTAGGCGCTCTCAGAAGGATCCTTGGCCACTTCGTCCTTACCTTCTGTCGGTGCCTGGAGACAAATCAAAAATTTCGTTTTGATGCGTTCATCCACCGAAGTGAATACCTAGGCGACGGTGCCTTTCTCCCACCACAAATCCAACCAAACTTGGCGTTGCTGCTTCATATGGCCGCTGTAGTAAATTTCATATAGACCCACCTTCTTCCGTCCTTGTCCCGTTCAGCGCATTTCTTAGCCTTAGATGAGAAGTCGTGAGCTGTTTGAACCATAAGCAAAATAATTTGTTTTTAATCGAATTTTTCTTTAAGCTTAAAAAATAAAAATTATAGTTTGCCTTGAAGCTTTGTGTTAATCTAAATTGCTTTTGCTACCCTTTCACATGAGTTTCCCTAATTTTTTCTTACTCCCGCCGAGCTGTCAGCACATTGACATGAGATTAGATTGTATAGTGTGGAAAATTGCGTACATTTCGTATGATGTTGTCTTACCTTCCGCGTGTATGTGAGTTTATGGAATTACGTCTAACCTTCATTTCACACGTCAAGAAATTTCAAACGCACTACTTCTGAGAAAAATGTTCAATGCTGACACTCTTGAGAACAAAAATCACCTGCCAAAGGCAAATGTCTAAATCCGTTTTTTTTATCAACAACTTTAATGTTTACGAACTTTTCCCACCAAAAACATTCATGCGTCATAATAACTCGTTCAAGTGAAGATGTAAATTCCACTAAGTGCAAAAATGATTTTCGTGCGTAAAAACTTAGCTTCCGTTCGAATTGTCCGCGGGGCTAATGCCAAAACAAAAATAGAAAAAAGAGAAATAAATTGAAGGAACAAAGCCAGGTGATGATGAAATCTGTATTTGGCATTTCGGCAAGGTGCCGGTCATAAAAATTAACTACTACATACAACTATAATATATACATATATATATATCATATATGGTATGTATTTACCAGTATATCTCCATGTGTGTAGAAATTCCATTGAATGCAAAATGTTATAAGGAAGTTACTCACGCAAGACCTCTTAAATTTATCCACTTACTTATCGTAATGTTTATCAACAGGAAAGCATTTCTCTGAATAGTATAACGAAAACAAGGAAATGAGAGACATGAGAAACGATTTAAGACATCTAAACAGGATGATTTGTATGCATGGAAATACGAATATAGCAATGCATTTGATGTAAATATTTTCCTTATAAACAAAATATACCCAGTGAGCATTTATGTTTGAGTTCAATTTGAGGTTAGGCTGAACATTTTAATGTCTCTCAAAATTGAAGCCTTCTTTGTCAGTTGTTCCTGAATAGTGCTTTATAAAGTTTTAAAGCAAACGAGCACATTTTATAGTTTTGTATACAGAGTTTTCCAATAAGAGGTGTTTATTTTTGATAATCAAAGAAAATTGACATTTTTTGATATAAATGATCGGTTGTTTATTTATATTGTAGACTTTAACTTTCACGTGACCCCAAAGGAGGAAGTCGGAAGGTGTTAAATCAGAAGATCTCGGTGGCCGATTGCGATCACCTCTTCGAGAGATAACATGATCCGAAAACTATACCCTTAAAAGAGCGACAATTTTGTTGCTTGTATGGCACGTAGGCGGCGGCCTTGCTAAAAGAAAACGCTGTCCAGATCAATACACCATTCAATTTTGGCCATAAAAAATCATGAAGGATCTCTCGATTACATAATCCATTCTTTTTTGAAAAAGTAAGATCCAATGACCCGTCCGCATCATAAACCGCACCAAATAGTCACTTTTTGAGAATGGAGAGGCTTTTCAATAATAAATCTTGGGTTTTTGGAACCTCAGATGTGACAGTTATGCTCAATGACGTAGACATGGAAATGGGTCTCATCAGTCGAGATGATTTTTCGATGATATTTCGGATCATTTTCAAGCATTTCAAGTACCCAATCAGTAAAGACACGACGTTCTTAATGATCGACCGGCTTGAGTTCTCATGTCAACTGTCTTTATAAGCCTTAAGACACAAGTCTTTACACCAAATACTGTGTAAAGACGTGCAAAATTCCAAAGTACGACGAGGAATGGAGCCGTCGGCTCCTGTCGCTTGGTCATGGGAGCGTCAATGTCATCGTCAGCAATTGAGAGTTCGGGCCGCTCTCCCTGTGGGGGCTGGATATTTATGGTATAATTAACAGTTGATTAATTCTTAAATTCTGAAAATCTTGCTTTTCCCACGTCTCGCCTTTATAATGTTCTAAACTGAGTATATTCCGGACATTAGTCACCGGATCGCCTTTCTCGTTTCTTCATAAGTCGGATCATATTTTTATATGATTTCAGGGTATACCTCGTTCAGTCGGTTTTTTAAGCTCTTCGTACTCTTTTCTTTTCTCATTTTGAAAATATCTCTCACTTCTCTCTTCAACTTTCTCTCGCTCGATTGTCCACAATGTTACGTGACATGCTGCTCATCTTTAGCACAAGGAGCTATTCTCTTCTGCCTTTGCTTCATTCAAAGCATCTGCTGATTATCGATGATGCTGGGCAGCGCCAACTTCCCAATTAACAAATCTTACATTACTGAGCATGACTTCGGATAGTATTCCTTTAAAGTTTTGCCCAGGTCTAAATCAAAATTAGAAGCTCTCAGCTGAGGCTTTTGTAATATTTTCATTGAACCTTTTTAAACCGAAACCTTGAACAGAAGCTATTGGAGTAGCTCCACGCGCTTTTAGGCGTAAGTTAAAACTCGATACGGGTCTTTTATGGCATCTGACGCAAGGATTGCTCACGTTTCCAGGCTATTTTTAACATTTTTTTTTTAAAACCAATATTTTTGCCATCGTCAACTGGGTATAATCTGGCACGGCATTGTATTTGGCCTAAATTTTCATGTTTGCGTGCGAAAAATAATTTAATCAACAAGTCTGTGTAGCCGCCACCATAAAGGTGTCAGCGACTGTTGCCACTCTTGTTGAATTCCGCGCTACATTTATTTACCGTTAGCGTTAAATTTAGTCGTACTTTCTATGCTAAAAAAAATCTAAAGCCACATGCATTTTGTTGTAATTTATTTATAAGATGGTGGGTATAATCGAAAGTGCCAAAGGTTAATAATATATATGGTAAAAGTCAGTATGAGAAACTCAAGAGAGATTGAGTTGGCTTGTTTTTGGTTGTTCGTTTCATGCGTGTTCTTGGTGGGTGGTACAAGAGAATACAAAATTAACTACACCTGCGTGTCGCACGCAAAACTTAAACGAAACATTAAATGTTTTCACCGTGCTTATATGTATATGCGTGTATATGTGGTATCCCTTTGGAGAAAAATACTAGAATCTAACTGCTGGTTCACCTTCATTCTATTTCCCATGTAAGCAACTGGTTTTTATAACCCGGCGCTGTTCTACGAGCTGTCAAATGTCTGACTATGCATCAGCTTTATACTAGTTGTATACCAGTTCATTTAGGTATGTTGAATTTCTAGTTCACCGAAAAATAAATAAATAAAAATGGATTTGCCTGCAACGAAACTTCAACAGCAAACCCCACGCGCTACTGTGATAACCTCTATCCACTAGGCTATCTTCTATGAGCTTCAAAGAGAATGTAATGCAGCCGTAGCGCGCCGTAATAGCCGAGTGGCTGGCTTTGCGCACTAACATTCGGAAGACCAGATTTGAAAATATAGAAAATTTTATTTTATTAGTTGAGTCGCCCCTCGGCAGAGAGTGTCAAACCCTCCGAATGTATTTATGATATGAAGATCATCCTAAAAATCCTTCGGCCGTTCGGAGGGGGCTTAGTATAAACTATAGGCCACTTCATATACTACAAATTGAAGGAGTAGCTCGGGCGTAAAATTCGCTTCGAGTGCATTCCTGACATTAACCTTCTCATAATAATCTCTCGGCCGTTCGGAAGTGGCTTAGAATATACTGTAGGTCCCTCAATTTGATGGTGAGACAAATTGGAATAAGAACTCGACCGAAAATCACTTCAGCGTTGAGCTGCTATAGGCATAACCAACTTGTATGATTTCACCTTTAAGCTACTAGTATTTGAGCAGAACTTTTGCCGTCTGCCTTTTCACTGCATGGTTGTTTTCAATAGTAAATATATGTGTGTGTGTGCGAGAGTAAATTAAGTATCGAGTTGCGGCGTAATATTATTGTGCTTATAATCAGTGCTAAGTTAAGTTAAGTTAAGGGGAGCGTGCGTCAGTCACACCGCTAATTCGATTTCCATAACAAAATGAAAACGTATAAGTAAAAACACGCGAAAGAGTAAGGAAGTACTAGAGTAGAATTGTGCTCATTCTAATAATGTGACACTTTTCTCAGCGGGAGGGAGAAATCGAAAGTTGCCAATAAGGTTTGTCAAAAGTTAATATTATTGAGCTATCAGGCTCAACGAGGTTCAGGGCGTTATCGACCTCAACAGCATAAGTGTGTCAATGCTAAAGTAACTGAATTTTTCTATCAACAATACCCACCAGTGGAACAGAAGCTGTTGCAGGGAATGTAGGCTAGATGTCAATACTCCAGTGAAAACTGAAAAGGAGATATAAACCACCTCCTTTTAAACTATTCAAACTAAAAGGCCTGGAAATCACTCTAGCTCTCTCTCTCTCCCTCTCTATTTCTCGCTCTCTCTCTCTCGCTCTCTCTCTCTCTCTCTCGCTCTTTCTCTCTCTCCCCCTCTCTCCTTCTCTCTCTTCCAAAGTCAATTAACTCGAGATAATCTTAGGTAGCAAGCTCAACTCGGGCCGAAACACGGTGGATCGGTTGAGGAAAGCTGTCACCCATCCAAGTAGCCATTGTCAAAGATAAGATTTAAATCCGTTTATTGCTCATTGGATTTATACAGCGGGTTCATTGCCTGGTAGTCAGCACTCGAAAAAATACACTTTAAGGAGCAGACTGCATAGAGTACAGCAGTCAGCAGCTATTTTAAGTGCTGGAGTTCTACTTTCGACTCCACCAAAAACTCTGGAAATACTTCTTAGTTTTCTTCTCCTGGATTTGTGCGGTAAACTTCAAGCGAGCTGCATTGCTATTGTATTAGATCGGACGTGGTTCAGACTTGGAGGTATCGCACTACAGGGTTCGCTCTGTTAGAACCCCGGACAGGAATGAATAGGAAAATGCAAATGATTCACATCTGAGTGACATTTTCACGGAGGGCTCTAAGCTAGATGAAAAAGTAGACTGTGGAATTCACGCACTGACGTTCCCAATCAATTTCAATTTGAGGCTACCAGACTACTGCCGAATCTTCTAAGCAGAACTTATTGCAATCGTGGAAGCCGCAGAATAGTTGCTGGGATCTCTGGTTAACAACCGAGCAATAGTCAAGCTGCTATCAGATATCTTCAATGTGATTACACCGGGTGCCCGGACAAAGGGAAATTCCAGGGAACTCTATGGCGGATAAGATTGAGAGCGAATTCTACGCACGTCGTGAGCGTACCCTTGTATACGTCAAAACTGAGGCTAAAGCTGGCTTTCACCAAAACAGCCAATACCAGGTGGCTTAGCGAAAGAACCTGCAATGTAACTAGAGAGTTTTGGCCTATGCTGTACATTTAAAGATGAAGGGGCAGAATTCGCCTAGACGGATTTACCATTAATTCAACAACGGGCATACTGACTGGACATTGTTTAATCAGACTTTACCATAGGATAATGGGCTAGCTCTTCTGCCCCTGTCCAGTCCTAGGCATAACGCGACATATGTAAATACTTAAGACCTCACTTCTTTGACTTCCTGGCTGACGTAGCAACTGCTGGTAGAAGCAGTATCATCTCGTTCACAAGGCACATGAAATGGTTCATATATCTCAGAAGGGGAGAAGTACTTCATAGCGCTATTATAACGCGCCTTCAGGCTTAAGTATGCTGGTCGCTACGATCAACAACCGCAACAACTCAAGTCAAATAAATATAGAAAACAATTATCAAGTTGTTGTCTCACTGGTCCATTAAGAAAAACTGGCAAATTCCACTTTGAAAATGTCCTTGGATAACCAATAACAAAGCTATCCCACCGGAGCACGAAGAGAGGCATTGGAGTACACAGATTCTGGGGAAATATTAAAGGGGTTTTGAAGCTTCTATGACAAAGAAGAGGTACCACCTATGATCTCATTTTGACTCTAAAAACTGGAGTAGTTCTGAGCACACCGGATATATCGAAAAGTTGGAATTGTACTTTGTTAAGCTTTAGAGCGATGAACTCAAGCATGTATACCGCAGTGAAAAGGTGACCAGACGATACTCTCTAGCTGAAGACACTTTCCACAGATCTGTTATGCCTTTCGTATAAACTTTGCACTCCATTGAACAATTTTCATATATCCTGACGAGTAACTTCACGCGGATTAATACAAATGCGTTGCCAAAGGAAAATCATTAATAGTATTACTTATTGAGTTACCTGATATTCAAGAACACCTGCTACGTACAATACAAACTTCAAAAAAAATTTTAACTCAACTCAACTCAACTCAACTCATAAGTACCGTTAAGCTGTTGATAATGACAACGGCAGCGAAAACTTTCAATCTCTCAATTAAAACACACAAATGACAATTTGCTTAATGCGCTGCCCCGCTGTGTTGGCTGATTTCATAAAATCTAATAAAAAGCGGATGTTTTTTTTTGTGATTTAAAAATTTCCAAGATTTCTACTAAATACTTTAAAGTGCCGCGGAGTGGCAGGAGCATATCAAAGCCAAACAGCTGAACAACCGAACAGCCGAACAGCCGTTGCTACTTCATTTTTAATTAAATTTTACACTTGCGACAGAAAATCAAATTCAATTTAGATATTGTATTTACCTGCTCCACTGCAAATATATTGCGGACAAACATACAAACATACGCTTATACATACAAACATACATACAAAGTTATATAATTATCATTAAGCGGCATGAATGGAGAGAGCTTTTGGCTATGGAAATGGCAGCTTAGTTGGCTGGCTGATGGGCTTTGAGGCATCGGTTTGCTTGTCCACCGCAAAAATTTATTATTAGCTTGAATTGGTTGGTTAGGAACAAAGCACAATTACACACACACACATACACACATATATATATATATGCGTATGCAAGTACCATTTATATATATACCTATATGCATTTATTTGCTTCGGCGCTAAAGCACCAAAGGGAGCTTATACAAATGCATATACCTATGCACATTTGACACGTTGGCACATTTTCATGTCCAATTTTATATCACTACTAACATATTTTTGAATGCATGTATATGTATAATATATATATAATTGGCACTTTGCAACCACTAAAGTGATTTTCGGCCGAGCTCCTGCTCCAATTTGTGGTTTTGCGTCTTGATGTTTTTCCAGCAAATAGAGGGACCTACAGTTTATACTAAGCCGCCTCCGGGCGGCTGATGGGTTTTTTTTACGAGGAGCCTTTATTTCATGTCTGAAATGAGGGGTGAACATGTTTTATTTTAATTAATTTTCTATAACTTTTTGATGGTTTTGGTGGCACTGGTAAGAGTTGGCGTTATTGTGCATAGTACTAGTGTTACGTGTCGCATCATGTCATACTATACGGCGCCGAAAACGTGTTTATTCGCGCTAAAAGTTTGTCTTTGACAGTTTTTCGATTGATTGACTCAGTACGTTGTGAGCGCTCGTCAAAGATGGACACCAGCAAAGAGAAAATTCGCTATATTTTACAATTTTTCTTCGATCAAGGCGAAAAAGCAGCCAAAGCGGCTGAAAAAATTAATTTAGTTTATGGGCCCGATACTGTAAACGAACGTGTAGCACAAAAGTAGTTTGCTAGGTTCCGTTCCGGTAATTTCGATGTCAAAGATGCACCACGCGTCGGGAGGCCTGTCGTCGAAAATTGCGATAAAATAATGGAAACAGACTGTCACGTGAGCACTTTATTAATTGTTGAGGAACTAAAGATAAGCCGGAAAACCGTTTGGAACCATTTTCATAACCTTGGATTCAAAAAGAAGCTCAATGTTTGGGTGCCACACGAACTAACGCAAAAATACATGATAGACCGGATGTCCATCTGCGAATCGTTGCTGAATCGCAACAAAATCGACCCATTTCTGAAGCGTTTGGTGACTGGCGATGAGAAGTGGCCAGGATTGATGGCCAGGATTGATGGCCAGGAAGGTTTTGCTGTGTGTTTGGTGAGATTGGCAAGGAATCATCTACTACGAGCTGCTCCTGTATGTCCACATGCTCAATTCGGCCCTCTACTGCCAACAACTGGACCGCTTGAAGGCAGCACTCATCCAGAAGAGGCCATCTTTGATCAATAGAGATCTTTTCCTGTCCATGGAGAATGCGCTTGATGGTGAGAAGTTGGCCTCAAGAGAGGCCTGTGAAAATTGGCTCCGCGCTATTGCCGAGGGAAGAGAAGAAGATGGTGGAGGAGGTGATTTTTTTCATTATTCAACACACGGCTTTATAAAACATTGATGCCGTGATCTTGGCTTATTTTCATAGCTATTTTTCGCTGCTTAGATCTTTATCCGCTGATGGCTGATGATGGCACACGATTGGATGGGTCAGCTTAGTTAGAGGAAGAACTTAGTAAGTTAGCTAGTTAAATAAGTCATTCAATCATGGGTTTTCTCAATCGAGCGCACTTAACTAGGTCTGTTGGCTCATTGTGATACCCATGAGTGGATCACTGCTAGATACTCTTCTCACTTACCTAAGTGTTGAAACCATTTGGTTTGTTTTGTAAAACGCATAAGATTAGCGACACTTGCTAACGCAATACGAGTATTTGGCAATTCAAAGCATATAAACGCCATCATGCCACGCTGCTTCATTTTCCTTACTGTTGTAGACACCGCTTATGCGATTATAGCTAGGTTATCATGAGGGTGATATTCATTTTTCACTTCGCTTTTTGGCGCCAGTTGGAAATACCAAGTGAAACCAGATCGTCCTCCATCTGATCCCACCAAGGGAGTGGAGTGAACTGCTCTTCCTCTGCTTCCAACGGCTTGTACTGCAGCTTGAAATACTTTCAAAGCTGGAGCGCTTTCATTTATTTCGACGACATGAACATGAACATCTTTTGCTGAACTATATCAACTCATACAGCTCATCGTTCCATTGACTGCGGTATTCTCCATTCTCAACTCGCACATTAGCATAAATATTACTCAAAACCTTTCTCTCGAAAACTCCTCACACCGACTCTCCCAATGTTGTCATCGTCCTTGCCTCCGCACCATATAGCAGGACGGAAATGATGAGCGACTTGTAGAGTTTGGTCTTCGTTCCTTGAGAGAGGATTTTACTTTTCAATTGCCGACTCAGTCCGAAGTAGCACCTGTTGGCTAGATTGATTCTGCGCTGGATTTCCAGGGTGGCATTGTTGTTGGTGTTAATATTAGTTTCAAAGAAAGTTATGACTGTCAACAGTGATGTGGGAGCTGAGTCGCGAGTGGGATGACTGTTTATTTGATAACAGGAGATATTTCGTCCTGCCCTCGCAGTTGTGCCGAAGTAACCTTCTGGGCTCACCCTAGTGTTAAACTCGCCCAGCATGATTTTCACATCGTGGTGGGACAGCGCTCAAGAGTACGTTTCAAACTTCCTTGTTCATTGTCTTTCGTTACCGTCGGCAAAAGCAGGGATTGTACTCTAGCGACTCTTACTCACCTATGGCTCTACGGCCCCGACAGTAATCCTGGTAGAAGTAACTCATCCATCTATTTACTATGAGCCACCAAACAGTGTCCTGATTGTCATGCTGGTGAAAGTTTTGCTTAGAAGGAGTAGAGACTTAGTTCTTTTTTCATCGATCAATGGTAAGAGATCTTTCTGGTTACATTGCATGTGCTTTCATACTGTCAACTACTATTGACCCAGCCGATGAAGACTAATATAAGCAGGAATTTTGCAGATGAATGACTGAGATAGAGTTGAGTAACCGTTAAAACCCTCCAGGTTCCATGTCTCATCATCTCATATTATTCTTAGTAGTTAATCTAAATAAAGATGTCCTTTGAGTTGGACGGTTTGGCGCTGTACAAAAGACGATCTTCTGTAGATCTGTAGAACTATGAAAATATAAACTATTGGTATTGAGTACATACTACCATAAATGGAATTAGATGCAATTGTTGTTTATTATAAAATTTTTTTATTAAAATTCAAATATTTTTATATGAAAATTCCTTCCACAACAAGTTTCCTACACGTATGGCGCCAGTGCTCTGCATATTTAAATATTAAAAATATTTCCAACCTGCGCTATGCGCTCAAGTATGCATGAATATATATATGTACGTGTGTGTGCACTTCTATGCAAATGAATTATTTTGAGTGGAAAATTATTGTGATTGCGTGTTTGTGGCATAATAACATACATATACATATACTATATAGCAATAAATGTGTAGTGCTTGCAATTGCAATGAGAATTTTTAACTGCAATTTGAACTGATGGAAAACGGATGGAAGCTCGGAAGCTCGGAAGCTCTTTGAATCGGAATTATGTACCATAAGCGAAAATTCAAAAATAATACAAATATTATTGGCAAGGCAGGAAAAATACTAGTCTTTTATGCATGAAATAAGTACAATGTTAAATATTTTTGAAATACATTTGTTACAACAATATAAGCAGATAAATTATTTTAGATTTTTTATTTTGAAAAATTAAAATTTTTTGCAAAACCTTGCGGAATTCATTATTGAATATTTTGAACTCTTTTATCTTTATTTAAAAAAATATTTAAATGAAAAAACATATTGTATATACCATATAATAAATAATAATAATAAATAATAATTTAAATTGCCTTAAATTGTTTGAAAATAAACTAACTAAAAATTTGGCTCTTATATTTATAAGAAAAAAAAATGAAAATACTAATCAAAAACAGTTACAATATCAATACAACATCTTCCATCTACTAAATGCTCGGTTGTCGGTGTGCCAAATTCTACTGCAGGGTAATAATTCTTGCACATAACACACACACTTTAACACAAATACTATACTCGTACTCCGTTAAGTAAACTATGTAACATACTATATATATATATACTTATGTACAATACAAATAAGCAAATGCGCTTGTGTAATGATGTTAATTTACCGGAAACAGCTAATAAATCCAACAAATGCGTGTGTGTGTGTGTGTGTATATGTGCGTGTGTGAACAAACTGCTTCGGGTGTTGATTATGTAATTTTTCGTTAATATTTGATTTGGCACTCAGTTGTTGTAGTTGGGTTAGGCAATTTTGGTTTAAAATAATTTACTAATTCAGAATTTTGAATAATTAAATTTATTTCGAATAGTTATACATATATATGTGTAAAATGCTAATAACGAAAATTAATTTAAATAAACTGCTCAAAGAATATACACGTAAAAAGGCACAAATTAAATAAACTAAAATATAATAAAATAAATTAAATAAAAATATATATAAAAAAGCAAATTAATAAAATAAATTGAATACAAATAAATAAAATAAAATAAAATAAATTAAACTAAAATAGAATAAAGTAAATTAGATAAAAATAATAAAATAAATTGCAAAAAAAAAAAATAATAAGATAAATCAAAATAAAAAAAACTATAATAAATAAATTAAATTAAAATAAATGAAATAAAATAAAAATAAAATAATATAATAAAAAATAAAATATTGTATAATTATATAAATCTAAAATCTATTTTAGATCAAAAATAAATAAAGTATCAAAAAGGAAATTAAATCAAAATAAATAGCAAAAGAAATATTATAAAATAAAATATATTAAATAAAACTAAAATAAAATAAAATAATATTTAATTAAGAAGCCATAAGTTAGATAAATATAAATATTATATAATCAAATAAAAATACATAAAATAAATATGTATGGAACAAAAATATAATAACAAAATAAAATAAAATAAAATAAAAACATTTGAAATCAAATATAATTAAATTAAACTAAATTAAATTAAATCAAAATAATTTAAATTTAATTTAAATAAAAAAGTAAATTTAAATTAAATTAAAACAAAAATAAATAAATAAAATAAAACAGCTAAGAAAACAAAATATAATAAAACAAGGTATAATAGTTAAAAAACAGGCAGACCATAAAAATCGAAATAAAATCAAATCAAATCAAATTAAAAAAGAAAATAAAGTAAATAAAATATCTATATAGATAAATCATTAAATATGAAATAAAATAAAATCAATATAAATATATAAATAAGAAAAATAGTAAAAACACAATGTAGTTATTGTTTTTCCGATATATTTCGATTACCCTCGGTAATCGTCTTCAGAGGGCACTAATCAACAATATAAACGTTAAACAAAGTTAATAAATTACAATATAATATTTAAAAAATTGTGTATAAACATACATACATTTATTTACGTCCTAACAGTGTGACGTGGAGTTTTGTTTTTGTAAAATAATATCACATAACATTAAATAAATGTATATATAAAAATAAATTAAAAAAAATAAAAATAATGAAAACGATAGAAGAACGATAGTAAAATTTAAAAAAAAAATAAAACAATACAAAGTAAAATAATTTTAAAGAAGGTTAAACACAAATAACATAAAATTAATTTAAATATTTGAAGCAATAAAAACACAAAAAAATAATTTGCAGTAAAAAGAAATAACATAAAATAAAAAAAAAAGAAAACTTTCTCAAATATGAAAAAATAAAAAATAATATTATAATAATAATATAGTAAATTAAAATAAAATAGCATGAAGTAAAATAAAGCAAAATGTATAATATTATAAAGAATATATTAAAATAAATTACTAAAATTAATTGAAATGGAGCAAAGAGACTTAAAGGAAATTAAAGCAAAATAAATAAATAAATAATAATAAATAAATAATAATAAATAAAGTAAATTAAAACTAAAATGATCAAAATCAAATTAAAGTAAATTAAATTAAATGAATTAAATTTAACAAAATAGCAATGTATAAGAAACCAAAAAAAAAAACAATAATAAAAACGAAAGGAAATCAAATAAATTAAAAAAAATTAATCAAAACCAGAGAACTTCTTAATAACTGATTAAAACAAACAAATAATAATAAATAAAATGAAATAAAATATACAAATATTGAATTGAATAAAAAATAAAATAAAACAAAATGTTGGAGTCAATTAGATAAAATTAAATAAAGAAACCCGAATTGAACTAAACGAAAAGACATTAAAATGATATTTTATTTTAATTAATTAATTAAAATAAACTAAACTAATTTTAAGTAAATTAAAGTATTAAAAAGTAAAATAACATAAAAGCAAAGTAGATAAAAAGAAACTCTATAAAATATATGCTTAGTGAAATAAAATAAAATATAAAAAACAAATAAAATATGGTAAAATAACACAAAATAAAAATTGATAAATCAAAGTATGCTAGAGGGAGATCAAATAAAATAAAAACAAATAAAATAAAATGAAATAAATCAAGTTAAACTGAAATTAAATAAATTGAAATAATATTATATTTTATAAATTAATATTTTATTTTATCAATTGATTCTATGAAATAAATTTTATTTATTAATGTAAGGTAAAAAAAATTTTAGTTAATTTAAGTGAAATAAAATTAAATTTTTTCCACTATTCCTTTTTTAATTATATGCTTTTGCTGTCATACAAATGCAGATTTTGGCAAGCCAAAGCCATTTAAGTGAAATATAAAATGAGCCCATTTAGTAAAACAACAGAAGCCAAAGTCAGCAATGATTGAATTTTTGGCTGTCTGCCGGTTTAGTTTTACGCTAATCACACAGATAATAATGAAATGATCTAAGTACAGTATGGTTTTCCCAATGCACTGTCAGAGACCTCAACAAAGTTAATACTTTGGCCAACAAAATAATTGATTTTGGAATCATATGCTTTGCTACAGACGGTGGTGAATTAAATTATTACCAAAGATTATTGAAATTGGCATTTAAAAAAGTGTCGTTTTATGGTGCTGGAATGAAACAATTGCCAAAATTATTGTGAAGCTTAGATTTCTCTTTTAAAAATGAATTTTCGAAAATTGATTAAGCATTTTTATGTGTCGCGTGCGTTCCGTTACCATAAAAATGTACGCAAAATACATATAAAAACAGTAAATAATAAAAACCTTCCGCTAACAGAATTTATTTATGTCCAATATTGTCTTACACACCAATAGGTTATTAATTCCCAACATCACAATCAATTCACTGTTGTCTCCTTAATGAATAACAAACACTCTTTTCCTTTATGCAAACCTCCAAAAAACAAAAAAAAATACAAAAAAGAAAATAATAAAAGTCTGCATAAATATAGATATTCACACGATTGCTCTTTTTTGTTCATTAAATTATATATGAAGCTGTTGGCGTGTTGTAAATAATTAAATGCAATATCATTACTTCATTAATTCTCAGTCATATAAATAAACATACATACACACATACTCATGCTTACACATAAAATTCATAAAGAATTGTATGCTCTTCTTTATTTACAGCAATATCCGTCGCTGTCTCCTCGTGGACTCTGGTAGCCATATCCTGCGAACGCTACTATGCCATCTGCCATCCGTTAAGGTCGCGTACTTGGCAAACTCTCAATCATGCGTATCGCATTATAGGCACCATTTGGGTTTGCAGCCTAATTTGCATGGCGCCCATAGCGATATTTAGCCAATTGATGCCGACCAGTCAGGGTATGTTCAAACGTCTTAATATACATATATATATTTATGAGAAAATCTTTATTACATAATTTTAAATACAAATAATGAAATAGTATAGGCACACAGGCGGGAAAGTGTGAGAGCTCTTAAATCATAAATTTTTATTCTTTTTTCTATGAAAATTTATTGCTGGTAAGTAATAATGGCTGAATTTGGTGGCACAAGCCACGGTGTGCTTGGCGCATACACGTTCTGAGAAATTTTGCTATGATTTTAATAGAATATGCTATTTTAGAAACGATCTTAAAACTTCAAATTTATAAGAATGGATTTAAAGATTTTCAACAAAATGAAATAGGAACAAATAAAATGGAATTAAAAACATAAGAAAATAAAAATATAAAATAAAATAAAATGCAAAAATAAAACAAAGGCAATTAAAAAAAATAAATTAAATTAAATAAAGCAAACGATAATAAATAAAACAAAATATAATAAAATAAAAAAATAGAAAATTAAATAAAATGACTAAAACTAAAAATAAATGCATTAAAATAAAGCTAAAAATAAAAAAAAAACAAAAAAAAAAACAAAATAATAATTTGAAATAAAATAAAATAAGAACTTAAAATAATTTAAATAAAATTACATTATAATTTAATATATAATTAAAAAAAAAAATTAATTTAAAATGATTTAAATAAAGCAAGAGATAAAAACAATACAAAATAAAATGAAACAAAAACAAAGCGGCACACATGTAGCTTAATGGGATTACCATTGGCTCGTGCTGTGGGCATCCCAAGTTCGAATTCCATTCGAACAAAAAGGTGTCTGGAAAAAGAAGTCTGATGAGGAAACGTGGTGGTTTCCGAAATAGCAGCTATAACTTCTACCGTCCAAAGCTATTGTTGTAATTTTTTCACTATTTCCAAAAAAAATATATGGTCTGAAACAGTTCCATTTAAATGAAAACCCAAAAACAAATTAAACTAAAAAAATTAAAATAAAATTAAAATAAGATGAAATAAAAAAAAATAAAATTATTATTAAATAAAATGATACAAACTAAAACAAAATAAAATAAAATTAAATTAAATGAAATAAAATCAAATGCAATAAATTAAAATAAAATAAAATAAGATAAAATAAAATAAAACAAAAGAAAAAATTAAATAAAATAAAATAAAAAAATTATATAATAAATTAAAACAAAGTGAAACAAAATAACATTAAGTAAAATAATGTTAAATTAAATAAAATAAAATTGACTAAAATAAAAATTAAATAAAATAGAATAAAATTAAATTAACTTAAAATAAATTAAATTAGATATAGTCAAGTAAAGTAAAGTCAATTAAAATAAAAATTAAAATGAAATGAAATAAAGTGAAGTAAAATGAAATGATAAAAAAAAAATTTAAAAAAATTATAATAAAGTAACATTATCGGGTAATAGATATACGGTTATATTCCTGAAATCATCGTCACAATAGAAATTCTAAAAATAGCCGATGCCGGCAAAAGTACGCCAAGTTCGGCCCAGTATTATATGAAAATTTTGTTCACAGTTTTTATTTCCATTATCATGGCCTAGTGTGACCCGGACTCTGGTCTATAAAACGTCAAATACTTATTATGTATTCAAATCTATTATATTGCTCTCAGCCTATACCCTTTTTCTATGTCTTCTATTGAAAAAACTGGTACTTCATAGGGGTAATTTAAGTATTGAAAAGAAGTCACATTTCGTAGTTGTACGATAACATTTGTTGCTGTGGCAAAATCCATGGATTTTTTTTCCATAAATCTGATATATTTCCCCACAAAATACACAGATAATTTCCTTTATTTACCGCCTGACCTTATGGCGATCATTCCGTATGCAAATAGTTATTACATTTTATTACACTGACGCAAATTTTCGGCTCAGTTGGAAGATGCCATTCCGAAACTGGCTGTCCGATTATCAGTAACAATGCGTTTTATGAATAATTCGGGGTCGGGTTTGAGTAGAACGAATTTTCAGAGACCTTTACGCATTAACAGTTCTTATAACGATTAAAAATTATTTTCCTGCTAGGCATAAATTTTCTGTCAAGCCCCTAGCGCACTAAAGAAAATTAAATATATTTTATTCTTTTTATTTAATAATTTTTTATTTTTGTTTTGACATTTCTCTTTTTCGATTAAATGCTTTAAACAGTGATTTGGCTTTGGCTCACACCTTTGCCTCTCTGAGTTTATAAAACCTGAATATTGCGCAGTCAGCTTTTCGTATTGTTAACACTGTGCACCAGGACGTATACGTAACATTTTTATTATTTATTTCGCTCAATGCAAATGAGACAAAGTGGCACGCTGTAGGCGGATTTTAAATGGGATTTTATGATTTTACACGTACTTTGCGATGCCATAAAGCAGAGATAAACGTATTTTTCAATAAATACAATTTATAAGGACCTGTATAAAAGCCGAAATTCAAGGAATGCGCACTCAGCATACATATTTAAATGTAGTACTTAAGCTTTTATTTTTTTTTGCACTGGAGTAACAATATAAATAAAATAATATTTTTCATATTCGAAAAAAAAATTCTACGCTATTTTATTTATGTTTAATATTTACTCAAGAATATCTCCAATAATTACTCATATGCTTCTTCTTCATATGGTAAATATTTTTCACTGGTTATTGATTTTCGTTTTGTTCTCCTCACTCTTCTTCTCTCTTGCAGGTCTACGCAAATGTCGCGAACAATGGCCTGCTGACAGTCTCGCCTACGAGCGTTCCTTTAATATTTTCTTGGACCTCGTCTTGCTCGTGTTGCCACTGTTAATACTCAGTTTCGCATATATATTGATTACACGCACACTATATGTGGGTATGCAGAATGAGCGTGCCATGATTTTTGGTAGCGTTGAACCAAATCTGCCGTTAGGTGGTGGGGGTGGTTGTGGAGCAAGTGGCATTGGTAGTCTCGATGGTGGTGGTGTGGTAGCTGGTGGCAATGGTGGTAAATTGTGCACTGAGTTGGATGTCTTAACCAGCGCTTTGGTACCAAATACTGCTTCAATAGGAAAAACAACAACAACAACGACGACAACAAAGCCGTCAAGCCGATTTCAATTCAATGTTTCATTCCGCGTGCGTGGGCATAGCACTTGCATTGCTACAGTTAATGGCGCTGATGAGTTTTTCGACACACAGCACACGCAGCAGCAACAGCAACAACAACAACGTAGTAGCGCGATGAAAAAATCGAAATCACACAGTCGCCAGTTACAGCAGCAAATGTTGCAAGACCAACAACAGAAACAATACACGGAGCAGAGTCAACAATGTTACGGTGGGTACACAAAAAAATACACTTACAGGCGTACAATATTGAGAAGAAAAAAAAACAATTGAAATGCACTAACTCACAATTATTAAATATTTCTTAAAATTAAAAATAAATAATTTTAAAAATTAAATTTAAAAATATTTTTATAAAAAAAAGGCGTCGATACGCCGATTGCTTGGATGCAGGATCGTAAGATCTTAGATCGCGTAGGTATCGGCTCGTAAGTTTGTCAGCAAAGTAATCCCAGAATTTTATTAAAGAAACAAAAATATTTCTTTTTAATAAGAAAATTTGGGAATGAAATAACAAAAAAAATTTTAAATCAAAAAATATGAAAAACATTAGTTTTAAAATCTTTTTAAAGTATTATTTTTCAAAAAAAATTGTAATATAATCTTTTTGAAATATTTCATTTTCTATCTTATTTTTACATTATTTTTATTTTATTTTTATTTTATATTTATTTTATTTTTATTTTACTTTTATTTTATTTTTATATTATTTTATCTTTATTTTATTTTTATTTTATTTTATTTTATTTTTATTTTATTTTTATATTATTTTATTTTTATCTTATTTTTATTTTATTTTTCTTTTATTTTTATTTTATTTTTCTTTTCTTCTTAATTTATTTTTATTTTATTTTTATTTTTATTTTATTTTCATTTTATTTTTATTTTATTTTTATTTTATTTTTATTTTATTTTTATTTTATTTTTATTTTATTTTCAATTTATTTTTATTTTATTTTTATTTTATTTTTATTGTTATTTTATTTTTATTTTATTTTTATTTTTTTATTTTATTTTTATTTTATTTTTATTTTTTTATTTTATTTTATTTTTATTTTTTTTTATTTTTATTTTAATTTTAATTTTAATTTAATTTTTATTTTTATTTTTATTTTTATTTTTATTTTTATTTTTATTTTTATTTTTATTTTATTTTTATTTTATTTTTATTTCATTTTTATTTTATTTTTATTTTATTTTTATTTTATTTTTATTTTTATTTTATTTTTATTTTTATTTTATTTTATTTTTATTTTACTTTTATTTTATTTTTATTTTATTTAACTGAAGAAGCAAAATTCTGCTAGAAATTTTTTTTATTGAAAAAAATTGCATAATAAAAAAAATGAAAATATTTACGGTAAAAAATGTATAATATTTAATCATAAACGATATTTTTAAAATAACGTTTGTGATTTTTAAAAAAATTTTTTGGTATTTTTTCGGAATAATTAAAAAAAAACACTATTTTGACTTTAAAAGCCAAAAATAAAATTGAATAGATTTATTCTTGTTGTTTAAAATCAAAATAAAATTGATATAATAGATATAGTGTCAAAATAGTGTCTTTCTAATATTTTTAACCAAATTAAAAAAATATTAGAAAATATTAGTATTTGTTTATATATGAATAAAAGCACAATGATTTCTTTATTTTTAAGACAGTTATGCTCTAGCAAATTTATCCCAAAAAAGTAAATTAAAAAAAATACAAATTTCCAAATATTTCCACTTATGCTCTTTTCACTTACAATTAGCGTTTTATAAACTCACATCAACAACTGATTACATTCGATTTGGATTTCTTGTGAAATTGTGCGTTATGCACCTAATGGTAGGCAAGAAAAATAGGAAAGTCATTATTATTATTTTTTTTCTTTTTGGAAATACATGTATGTCAAGGTGTTGAGCAAGAAGTAAAGGTAATAAATGAGGAATAAAAAAAAACCAACTAGAACTAAAACCAAATGTACTCCTTAGCGCCATTGCCGGAAGTCATGAGAAATTGTCGTCATTTGTAGTGTGAAAAAATTGAAGGCTGCTCAGATTGTAACTGCACACGTACATATACGCGCACATAAATGCGGTTGTGAAGCTGTCAGCGTGCATGTGTGCATATACAGCATTTGGTTAGTAATGTGTTGGGATTTTTTTGTTTTTTTTCCTTTTTGGTTTCATTATGTTCATTTCGCCTCCCTCACTGTTGGAAAAAAGAAATATCGTTTTCACATTTTTTTCCAACATATTTGAGGCTCGAACAACACGTGTGTTGCAAGCATTGAATGTTATTGATAATGATGATGATGATGAAAATGTGGCATATTTCGATATCTGCGCGTGCTCAAAATGAATTTCGGAACTTTTATTAAATAGCATATTTTTTGTGAGTGTGCGTGTGTGTGCAGATATTGTGCTTCTCAGCATATTTCACTCTAATTCTGTAAATTTTTAAATATATTGTGATTTTTTAAAAGTTTTGAGCTACTAAGGTTTCCATATATGTGGTAGAGATTTTTTTCTATGCATTTCTTGATAACCTAAAATGTTTACGAAAATGTCTAACCACATTTGGTATGAAATATTCTCAGTAAAACCACACGGCTTTGCAATATTAATAGAAAGGAAAATTGGAAATGCAATTTCATTAAAAGCATTCTGATAAATTGATATTCTGAGAATTTGAAATTATTTCACTGCTTTTTCACTTAACAAAAATCAGCATTTAAAATAATGAAAAGAATAGTTTTTTTTTAGATTCTTGAAATATAGAAAACATCTATCCAATTTAAAATTTAATTTTCTAAGCTACCACAAGGTTAACAATTTTTTTTTTTTTTTATTTTCTCTTAAGGCTAATTGTCTGATTTCCAGGCTGAAATTGTTGTTGGCGTTAATACTGGTCCCTAAATAAGCGAAGTTATCTGCGACTTCAAAGTTATGACTGCCAACAGTGACATGGGATCCGAGCGATGACTGTTTGTTTCATAATAAAAGATAGTTCATCTTGCCCTCATTCACTACCAGACCCATTCATTTCGCTTCTTTATGAAGTCTGGAGAAAGCAGAACTCACGGCGCGGTTGTTGAGGCCAATAATGTCGATTTCATAGGCGTACGCCAGCAGCTGTACACTCTTATAGAAAATTGTAACTTCTCTATTCAGCTCTGCTGCTCGTATTATCTTCTCCAGCAATAAATTGAAGAAGTCATACGACAAGAAATGACCTTGTCTAAAACCTTGTTTTATATTGCACATATCGGTGAGGTGCTTCCTGATCCTGATGGAGCTTTTAGGGTCGCTTAAGGTCAGTTTACATAGCCATATAAGTTTTGTGGGGATAACAAACTAAGATATAGCCACTGATAAGGTCCATCTGTTTGCTGGCGGTGGGCTTTAGTCTTTCATATAGTATATGCGATATTTAAGAGACTAATCCCACGACAATTGACGCAGACTGTGGGGTCCTCTTTTTTATGGACTGGGCGGGCCACACTTAAATTCCAATCGTCGGACATGTTTTCGTTTTTGTTTGTAAAGTAGCTGATACATGTACCTTGTCAGTCCATATTGCAATAGTTATGCCGGTAGGCAGTCGGATGCAATCCCTTTGTTGTTCTTTAAACAGGCAAATGCTATTCGAACCTAGACATATTTGGGTAATGGAACGAACGTCTTTTCCATCGTCATCGATTGCGGTTTCAGGATTACCATCTTCAAGGGATTTCATTTTCACTGCAATTCAGCAGGCTGGAGAAGTGTTCACACCATAAATTCAGTATATTCTGGGCATTCGTCACTAAATCACCTCTCTGGGTCCTACAAGAGCTTGCTCCGATCTTGAAATTCAGTCACATAAATGCAGAATAGTCATAGAAAATGTCGACAAACAAGTGTGTATGAGTATGGCAAGCCATGGAGGCCATATTGTATACTGGCTATACAAAGTGGTAATAAGACCCATATTATTCTACGGAGTCATTGTAAGAGCAAGCTGGACAAAGTTCAGCGTACGGCCTACACACTCATTACACGTGCGCTGCCATCAACTCCTAGGAAATTCTGCTCAATCTTCTTCCTATAGGGGAAACTCCATACGAACTGCAACGCCATAAGACTAAATGCAACTCAACTAAGAAGAAACCGCATAGGACACGCTCAAATACTAAACTCTACTCTTGGAGGAGGTGGGCTACACCGATTCCGGCTACTGTATCGAAAATATTTTCTCAACAAAAATTCCAAAGGAGAAGGAATGGCAAAGTGCAGCAGCTCTGGTTTACAAAGCCGTAAATATCTTCAGCGAAGGCTCTTAACTAGATGACAAAGGGTATTTTAAGCGGAACTAACCGTTGTACGTTAACCTAACCTTTTACAATACATTCTGATAGCCAGGCGGCCATTAGGTCTCTCCAATGCAGTCGTACCACCTTGAACGTGGCAATAATATGCAGAAAGATCTTGAATAAACCCTCGACTGCAGACAAAACTTCCGTTGCTTCGGTCGCTAGTCATAGAGACAGCCCAGGGAACTGCCTTGCCGACAAGCTAGCTCGAAAGGGTACATCCTTGACCATGGTAAACTTTGCACATGACGTGGACATAACGCTTTCCTCAGCAGAGTGTCTGCTGCTAAAACTAACCCTCACCAGCAGAGCCAACAGCAGATGGCAGAGCGAGTTCACGTGCAAATGTGACAAGACAAAACTAGCTAATAATCGAGGTAAACAGAACTAAATCTCTACTACTTTTAAACCGGACCTCCATGAGCATAACAACCGGCTTAATAACCCGACACTGTCTTATAGGGACTGAGCATAGAAGTGTGGTCTCAAACAAATTCTGCCGCAGCTGCAGGTACATAGATGTAGAGTAATTGGTGGTACACAAGCTCCAACACTGCCCAGCTCTCAATGCGGTCTGTTATCGTTTTCTCCGAAATTTCTTCTACGATTGCCTTGCAGAGCCTACAACGGGAGGCGTCAAAGATCTGCCGAATTTCATAAAACACAACAAGTGGTTTGAGCATCATTTAGAAAGGTGAGCGGAATCTTTTTATCAGGACCAATATAGGTATCACTAAGTTTTCAAGAGCCAAAACTTCTTTAAAAGTAGATAAAATTGAAACATATATATGTGTGTACGCAGAGTGGCTTTCAATTATCATCTTAAGCTTAACATTAATCTACTATTATTTTTCCCCTCTTAATTTCGTTAAATTTCGTCCACAAAATCACTTTTTGATTTATATTAAATATTCATTATTTGAAATGCACAGTAAATATAAAAATAACAAAATTTACGCATAATTTATTAACAACCAAAAACAAAAAAACCAAAAAAAACAAATTTTCTATTTTCTCTCACCTTTGCGTAAATATATATGTGAATAAAATATACACGTTCATAGGTATTTACTAACGTGTTATAGTTGACGTTTTGGTCATTAAATAGACATTTTGATTGATTCGACATTAGTGAGTGAAAAAGGTAAGAGTAAAGGTATATTGCCAACATTAAACATGTAAACAATAATAACAAGCAAGAAAGTAGAGCTGCTATCGGTCAGTGTTTATACCTTTCATGATGGATATCAGATTTATGGTATTTCATTTTAGGAGTAAATATTAATTCTCATCTCTGAACAATTGGTTGGAGGGGATTTATGATAAAGTTTTCCGATTTAGATTATTTTCTGTAACAAGGCTCATTGTGGATGAGCCTGTAGAATATCAAATCTCAAGCTTTTAAATATTTTTTCGACGGGTTTTTGACTAAAAACTTTTTATTTGAGCAAATCGGTTGTATGGGAGCTATAAGTTATAGTCGACCGATTTCGATAATTTTCGGTGTTAAAGTTTATTCGTATATACGTGTACAGAATACGAAATATCATGCTTCTAGATGCCTTCTTGACGGAGTTTAGATCAAAAACCTCATATTTGAACAAATCGGTTGTATGGGAGCTAAAAGTTATAGTCGACCGATTTTGTCAATTTTCGGCACCAATGTATAAACTATTAAATGCGTGCAGAATACTAAATTTTACGTTCTCATAATGCTTTTTTCCCCAAATTTATTAACCAGAATTCTCAAATCTGAAAAATCGGTTTTATATACATAGATAGATATGTTATAGTGGTTCTAACTGGCCGGTTCTAGCTGTACTAGTGCATTTATGTGCCTTGTCTGATTAGAATATCTCAAAAATTGCTACACTAACTTGCGTATTAACAGACGAAACGACGAACAGACAGACAGACGAAGTAAACATATGGGTTAAATCAACACAACTCGTCTTTCTGATCCGTACGGTATAGATTTTCGTGGGTCTATCTATTTTCCTGCTGGTTAATTGAAAACTTCGGTAGTATATTAATCATTTCCAGTACATGTAAGGTATAAAAGGCAATGGTGTGACAAGGGCAAGTAGATGATACCGATAACAACGTTCCGCTTTGTTAGATTGAAGGGAATTTTTGTGGTGATATTTTTTTCATTTTTATTTTTATTCTCACTGCTGGAAAAGTAATTTGCGCTATAAATAAGTGGGCGCTTAATATAAGTAAGCAATTTTTTCCTCATGCGCCAAAAGCTGTCGTGATTAATTTATTGGCATATAAAAGGCATATTCGTTTGTATATATACATATGTATATATATAGATAATAACGTACATTAATAGAAAAAGGTAGCTCTTAAAGACTGACACTTATTTTCAACATTTTATTCAGCAATCACTTTTAGTTATTTTCACAACTTTTAGTTTAAAAATGCAAAGTTTAATGGCTGTAAGTCCACAAAATAAAAAAAAAAAATACAAAAAAAAAATACAAAATAATTGAATATTAATTTTCTCTTTATTTTAGCTTGTATCACATAATTCAATGATTAGTGTTTAAAAAAAAATTTTTTTTTCATATAAAAAATTTTCTTTGATATTTTTTGGAAAAAAATTTAATTGAAATATTTCAATTGCAGTTGCAAAGCTATTATTTTTTTTCTAGAATTGCAAAATCATTTGAAATATGTCTCCATTTTAATTGGGCTTAAGCTTTTATTGTCTTTATTTTAACTATTTATTCATTTATTGATTATTTAACTAATAAAGGAAATAAAATAATATACCATATATATGTATATGTATATAAAATAGCAAAATCGAAAACGTAAAAATTTTTTGATTGACAATAATTATTATTATTCTCACATTGTTAAAAAATTAATATATAAATATATATTTTTTTTTCAACCTAAAGCACAGCATACACACATACGTTTTACTTTGAAAAAATAGCTTAAATATATTAATATAAAAACAAATTTCACTTAAATACCTTAATTACAGTTTCACAGCATATTTTGAAGTAAATAAATTTGTACTAACGACTTATTTACAATAAGACTTACGGTTGATGACATTAAAAATAATTTTTTTTTGTTTTTTTGCGAACATTCTGGGCATAACTTTTATGGCGAAAAAAAAGTTTTTTTTATGAAATTAAAATTTAACTTAAACCTTTTACAAAAAAAAAAAAAAAAAAACAAAAAAATGTAAAATATTAATTTTTTAAATTTGGTTTTTTTGTTCTGAAACCAAATATTTCTGACGATTAAAAAATATAAATTTAATTTTTGCCTTAAAAAACTATGTTTTTATGCCTTTCATGAGCAGAATAGTTAGATGAGTTGATTTAGCCCGTCCTTTTAGTCCATCTGTCTGTCTGTCTGTTCGTCAGTTTGTCTGTTGGTCTACCAACTAGTCCCTCAATTTTTGAGATATATCAATCAAATTAAGTATGCAAATGCACTGGTACAAGTGAAATCAGCCAAATCGGGCCACTATAACATATAATATATATACAACCGATTTTTCAAATTTTAGATTGTCTCAAAAGCATCTAAGTACGTGAAATTTGATAATCTGTGCACATTGGTGCTGAAATTTTTCGAAATCGAAGAACTATACATACACGTATTTCACGGTTCGAACCACGTTTTATGTAAAATATTGCACTTTTAGTGCCACATACTTAACTAAACTAGTATTCAACTAGTATGCAGCTGATGAATTGAAGGATAATTGAGATTTTATAGCTTATCTCGGTATTAAACATACAATTCTGTAACATAGAAAGAAGAACTAGAAGAACTACTATATATAATTAACGTTTTAAATGGTTTTCCAATAAGAGATGTTCTTCTGATTAGCCTACTATACCGATAGGTGTCACTTTTGAAGCTGTTATTTTTTAATACTTGAAAAGTAAAGCTACGCGAGTAATAAAAATGGAACGATAAAGGTTTCAACAACATATTGAAATTATTAAAATTCACTGTAATAATGGCGAAAACCTGGCAGAGCCGGTTCGTAAAACTAAAACATTTTCGGTCGTCGTGAAGTACTTTGTTGGACCGCCATACAGAAATTGGTAGAAAAAATGGCGCTGTTGGAACAAATTAATGAAGAATAAAACACTTGCACGTCGCTTAGAACAACTGAGAAAATTGCTGCTGTAGCCCAAAGGGTTGAAGAAAGCCCAGATTTGCCCATTCCTCCTCGTTCTTTGGAATTGGGCGTTCCACAAACGTCTTTACACAGTATTTTCCATAAAGATTTAGGTCTTAAGGCTCTTAAAGTTGAGTTAATTCAAGAACTCAAACCGGCTGCTCATCAACAACGTCGTGTCTTTGCTGATTGAGTTCTTGAAAATGATCCATAATTTCATCGATAAATCTTCTTGACTCGATGGCTACGTCATTGAGTAAAACTGTAGGATCTATGGCGCGGGAAACCGAAAATTTATTGTTGAGAAGACTCTCCATCTTCAACGTGTAACTGTTTGGTAAGGTTTATGGTCCGACGTGGTCATTGAATCTAACTTTTTCTGGCTGGAGCAACAGTTAACAAGAGATGATTAAAGGAAAGTGCCGAACCGTATTATTTGTCGAAGAGGTGATTGCAATTGCCCACCGAGATCTTGATATTTAAGACCTTGCGACTTCTTCCTGTGAGGTCACATGAAAGATAAGGTCTAGGCGAACAGGCCAACTTCGATTTAATACCTCAAAAATTGAATGCGTGAAGCTATTGAGAGCATACAGCAGCCACTTTGCGATTTGCTGATGGAACATTTCATAAAAGCGATAGGGACCTGTAAGCACATATTTTCCTCTTTGCATTGTAATAAACGTCTTTTAGTATTAAAATAAAAACTTCTTATGGCAAAGCTTTGTATAATGGCTGAAGGGATTTTCGACCGAGCTCTTCCTCCAATTTTTGGTATGCGTCTTGATGTTTTACCAACAAACGGAATGGTCTACTGTTTATTTTAAGCCGCCTCCGAACGACTGATGCCTTTTTACGAGGAGCCTTTATTTGATGTCTGAAATAGACTCGGAGGCCTTGACATTTCCTCCATTAAAAATATTAATTTCCGATAATTTTTCATCTTGATAGAACCAGAGTACTCCTGCCTTTTGAATGGTATTACGCACTGCTAACCACTCGGCCATTGCGTCGCACTGCGTCAGATGAACCAGTTTGTGTACAAATGCAAACTAATCTTCAAATTAGCAACTGAAATATGTATTTCTCACAAAAAAGTTACAAAACAAAAAAAAAAAAATTTTAAACACTTCAATTTATATGTGTACGTACATATGTACTTATGTATGTAGGTGTGCTGTAAACATTGAACGCCAATTTATTTACAATAAGCTTAGGGATTTACATATATAATATACCATAAGCTCACACACTACACCCACCCACACACACACACACACACACACAACGTCGGACTAACTGTAAGCGCGCGTAAATAGTTGTTGCGGTTAATATTGGCATTTATGCAGACTGAGCGTCTGAATTTGTATGAAAAATTGTAATTTCCAATTAAACTTGTATGCAAAAAAAAAAACAAAAAAAAAAATATAAACAAAAAATTTGTGAAATATTTTTTAAATTAATTGAAAACAATATCCATGCAATTTAACTTTTCTGTAACTTTAAAGGATTACATACTTACATATATATTTTTGCAATTGAAATAGTTTTAAAATGAAATGCAGTCACGTTGTTTTGCCATTTAATACATTCATACATTCATACATTCATACATTCATACATATTTATGTACATAGTATTCGCATTTGTAATGGCGAAATACTGTTTTTAAGCGCATATGAAATTCTGGAATTATATTTATGAAGAGATTTAAGAGGAATTTAAAATGCTTTTTCATGTTAACAATTTTTAACGGTCATAAGTTAAATTTATTTTTATTTTTTTTTAATAAGAAAAGTATTTTTTTTTTACAATGCAATATACATATGTTCGAAAAAATTGTTGAATTTTTTATTTTATAATTTTTATTTTTATTATTTTTTTGTTGAAAATGTATTAATTTACTCTTCAATATACACTTTATCCCCTTCAAAGTAATCCCCCTCAGATATAATGACATTTATGACAGCACTTCTTCTCAAATCCTCGAATCACTACTGAAATCCACTTTTCTGTATTGTCATCAGCACGTTCTTCGATACCGACATTATCTCACCAATTGTGGCAGCGCGCTTTCCTTTCATTGGTCTGCTCAGTTTTGGGTACAGAAAAAAGTTGCATTGAGCTGTTGTTTTAGACCAAAAAATCACTTAAAAGCATTGATGTCTGAGTTGGTTCATTAGCGTGATGCTGTATTCATGTTTTGCCTTTCCACCATTCCAATCATTAGAGCCGTTTTGCTTCACGCAAAGGTTTCATAACTTCCCTGGAGTTTTTCTTACCTACCGTACGACCTTTTGTCAAGAACTCACGACGTGCCACGCCTTTAGAATCGAAGATAACAGTGCGTAAGAGCATTCACCTTTGGTTGAACTAGATGTGTTCTTTCGTTTTTGGCTCATCTGGTCGATTCCATTGATGTTTTTCCACGAATTGGAGAGACCTACAGTTTGTTCTGAATCATCTCCGGACGGCCGATAGATTTTTTTATGAGGAAGCAAGCTTCTTCATAGACGGATAATGAAACTTTTAGCGCGAATAAACACGTTTTCAGCGCCGTATAGTATGACATGATGCGACACGTAACACTAGTGCTATGGACAATAACGCCATCCCTTAGATAAAAACCGTACGAAATTCTTACTTTACCTAATATAATGCCACTTTTTCGCCTTACTTAAAGTAAAGTGCCCCATAAACCTCAAGTCCGATTCATAATTGAACTGGGATCCCTGCTAATATAGGATTTATAATTTCTTCTAAACATAATTTGTTATAAATTCGCAGCAGATCTAACGGTAGGAGATTTTTTACCTTTGGTATCGCTAAAGAATATTCTTAACATAACCTTAAATTACGAATACAACGAAGTTTGAAAACGGATTTCAATTTTCAAAATATTTTTCGTGACAAAATATCATACGCACGCAAAAAAAAACCGAAAAATCGGTTAAGTAATTTTTATGTTATGTCGCTGTAAACACTAAAAACATTTTTACATAGTAAGTGTGGATAGCTGGCAAATTTATGTAAAAATTTTACACAAGACTTGACAAATTATTTACATAAACTTTCCCGAAAACTTGTTTCTTTGACTGTGGAAAAACGCAAGTGAACTGTGCAGAAGTTTTTGAGTTTATCGCAAACAGACAGACAGAAGCGAGAAAAATATTTTGTTTTATAATAGTTATGTGAGGTTGCAAACGTTCGAGACCACTGCTAAGTGCATAAACCTACTTTGTGTGCACGACCAAGGCAGTAAAAATACTAACAATAACAACAATTTTTATGAATTTTTAACTTTCAACTATTTTTGAAGTTTTTTATATATTTTTTTTTTTTTGGTAGAAAATTTATTTTATTTAAAAAAATATTTCTTAACATTATTTTCAAATAATTTTTCACTTTTTTACTTTTGTATAATACGCTGAATTGTAAAATACTTTTATAAAATTTAGTGGTCTTATTAAATTCAATTTCTTTAATAACTTTAATACCCACCAACCACATAATATCCTCTACGGAAGTGTCATCTCTGTATTTATTGTATTTACCTTCCCCACCATTTATTTACTTATTTTTGTACGGTATTTATTTATTTTGGCGGTAGATGTTTTAAGCACGAGTTATTTTCAAACTGTAAACAATTTCATAACACAGCAACGAGCGCAAATATGCGAGTGCACGTGGCACATGTTTTTCAAAGGGTCAAACTTTTGCGAAAATTCAGTAAATAGCTTACGTAAAGAACGCCTTGACCGAATTCCAAACAGCGAATGTAAATATGTACATATGTATCTGTATTTGAGTGTATATATGTATGCATATGGTATATGTATGTTTATCTGTATTTCAGTGTGTGGTAAGCACAACAAATTGTTTTCATTTAAGCGCGCCACTCTACACTTCTCCCTCTCTCTCTCTCTCTATCTCTCTTCTGTCCCAGCGGAAAAAAGTTGAATAAACAACCCATCACCAATGGCGAGAATTCGAAACAAGAAAAACGAATTCTAAAACAAAAAAAAAAAAAGACTCGGTACTTTTTAACTGCATTAAAAGTCACAAGAACAATTGCTTCTTTATGACCGATCGGATAGAGAAGTGTGATAAAAATAAAGTAGCTTGAAAGAAGTGGTGTGGCAAAAATGTTGCAAAATCTCCAAAAAAAATATTTCTTCACACAAATTTCACTGCTGAAGTTTTGAGTGTGCAATCAATTTACGCGAGACGTGCCTTTTCAACTTACAGCTGTGGTGAATTTGGGGAAAATAATTTTTTTTTTTCTAAATTTAGCTGCAAAAGCACCGATTGTATTGTATCAACAAAAAAAAAATAATAATAATAGTAAACACATAAGAAACTTCAACGGAAAAGGCAAATAAAATTATTTCTAAATATTTCTTATTAAAAAAAAAAATATATAAATAATAGAATGAACGTGACATTAAACGCCTTTGGGATATTGCTATTTGTAACGGTACAGCACAGTAAGCACAATGGGGTTTTCGCTATTTATATTATTTTTTTGTTTTGTTGTCTTTTTTTGTTTGTTATGCGCAATATAGTGATAATAAGAGCAACTTATATACATATAGTATTAAAAGCATGAGCATCTCAACTGTCAAAATAGCATAACTCGAAAATTAAAAAAAAAAAAAACTATTAATTTTTTTTAATTATGTATATGGTAATTTTAGAAATTTTATTTCTTTATTGTGAAAAAATTTTGCCTGAAAATTTGAGTTTTTTTCATTGAGCTAGCTGTAGAAAAAAATTTTAAGTTCTTTTAAAATTATATTTTAATTTGTTTTCCTTATAACGGGTGATCCAATTAGAAGTACTTCTTTCAATAGGCTTTTTTGATAGATCGTGTCAAGCTTTCATATTATTTTTGTTCAGGATTGTTTGATATTTCGTCATGCGTAGGTCCTGAATAACGTTTCCAAATAGTGCAACTTTATTACGAAAATGCACGTTCTGTAAAGAATGTGTTTCGCGCGCTTCATTCAACTTATGATCAACATAATCGGCCCACTGAGGGTACTATTCGCAACACCGTCACCCATCTTGAGACCAAGCATTCATTGTTGAGTGGAGTGTCGATTTTTCGACGACGTTCGCAGTAACTCTGACTGACGTTTGGAACGACTTTGCGCATTTTACGTCGAGAACTTGAATTGAAAGCGTACAATATACAGCTTGTGCAAGAACTGAAGCCGCTCGAACTCCCCAACCGACATCGCTTCACTCCATGGGCTCTTGAAAAGTTCCAAGAAGATCCGACGTTTTCGAGTCAAATTTTGTTCAGCGATGAGGCTCATTTTTGGCTCAATAGTTATGTGTACAAGTAAAATTGCCGCATTTGGGACAAAGAGCAAGCTGAAGATATTCAAGAGCTGTCAATTCATCCAGAAAAAATTACGGTTTGGTGTGGCTTGTGGGCCGGTTGAATCGTCGGTTCTATTTCTTCAAAACTGATGTCGGAGAGAACGTAATCGTCAATGGCGACCATTATAGCGCCACGATAACCGACTATTTGATGCCTGAAATTGAAGCTCGTGATCTCCGCGGTATATGGCTTTAACAAGACGACGCTACTTCCCACACATCGCATCAATCAATGAGTTTATTGAGAGAACACTTCGGTTAGCAGATAATTTCACGTTTTGGACCTGTGGATAGGTCACCAAGATCGTGTGATATCACACCGTTAGACTTTTTTCTGTGTGGATATGTAAAGTCTAAAGTCTATGTGGTTAATTCCGCTTCGATTCAGGTCTTGGAGAAAAACATCATGCGTGTCATTCAACAGTTTCCAGTCGAAATGCTCGAACGAGTGGTCGAGAATTGGACTCAACGAATGGACCATCTGAGACGTAGCCGCGGCCCACATTTGAAAAAGATAATCTTCAAGAAATAGCAGCTAAAGTATATTATTTCGAACGATAATAAACATTTCCCATTAAATTCGATTTTTCCGTGTTTTTTTTCTTCAAAAAGTAGAGAACCTCGAAATTGATCACACTTTATATTAACACCAGAAAATTTGCGAATATTTCCCATTCACGGGAAGGGAGTCGTTGAAGATGTTGACTGACTCCTGGTGAATGGGGTTCAGTGCTTGTCTGTACGCCGTCCTGTCCAGCGGTTGTTGCACGTGTTGCTGGAGGGTGCTCTTCAAATCAAGTACTCCCTTTCTGATGTGCCTAAGTGGCGGCTCGGTTTCGATAAGGTGCCTATTGGGATGCTACCGTAGGGAGGCACTGCTTGCACAGCAAAGCATTATGTTCCTTAACTCGTAGCATACATAGATGCTTCGCTATGCAAGTGATGCTCCGCCAACATCAGGAGGATTCCTGTCGCGGTCCTAAGAGCGGTGTTTTGACAGGCCTGTAACTTCTTCAACTGTGTCTCGTAAGTCCCCGGCGAACAGATCAGTTCAGCATAATTTACGACCGGCCGGCCCTGGAATTTTGCAGTAATTGCTGTCGTATGCGGAGTGAAGGAGTGCAGGCTATCGAATGTGACTCCCAATATCTTTGGGTTGTTTATGGTCAGAATTTTTACGTTATCGACCTTCACATATAATTCAAGCCTGTACCCTTCGTCCAGCTGGTAAAGAGGATAGCCGAGGATTTAGTCGGTTGTATTTTTAACTGTCTTTTTACAACAACAACAACAACAACAACAACAGAATTTTTTTTATAATTATTACTTATTGCATTAAAATTTTATATTAGAATATTTTTTTTTTAAATTTTCATGTATTTTGAGTATTTAACTTAAAAAAAAAATTTTTTTTCAATAACACACACCTTAATGCACATTGCTTTTTAACCAAATGACATTTCGACGTGTAAATCTGTTTTGAAAAATAATAGACGAACACAACAACAATGAGCAACTTCCGACATACGTGTACACTACACAGCTAACACATTGAAAATGGACAGAAGAGAAAAACTCAATATCGTGATTTGTTTGTTTTGCACATTCCGCCCTCCCCCTTATGAACTCCATATGTGCTCAGTATCAGCGTGTAAGTGAGCATTTTCGCACATCTGTTGTTTCCATTGATTTATAAATTGTTGTGATTTGCGCTCAATTGCTTGTAGCTTATCCTCCGGTATGTGCTTGGCATGCTGCTCATGTATTCTCAATATTTTTATGCATGTTTCCTTGTTGCAAGTACATAGCGGCAGCTGTTGCCGATGACTCTTTTTGCTCATCATTCTCTGCATAATTTTATTTATTTTTTTTTTTCTTATTTATTCATGTGTTTGATTTGCCCCAACATAAGCTAATTCATCATTATTTATATGATTTGTTGTATTTGTCATTCGGTCGACGTGTGTGAGAGATTTTTTTTGTTTGTTTTGAGTTTATTAATTTCTTTGATAAGTTAGGTTCGAGATTGTTTAGAATTTTTGCTATCTATGCAAGAGATCATACTAATAAAAATTAGAAAAAAATATTCATTTGAGTGTGAAAAAAACTCCATCCAAATCTTCGGCGAGTTCCAGAAGATAATCCGCCAGGTGGCGCATGAGTCAAACTACTTGAAAAATTTGCAAAAGTTATTGTATGTGGAAGTAAATAACAGCCGCGTGAACATTTCTATAAAAGTAGCATCATTTTGAATGAGTTTAACTCAAAAAAAGATTACTAAAAATATCCTCTATATAGCCCATGAGTCGAGCCCACGAAGTTTCTATCTATGATTAATAGAAAAGCGGACCAATCGATGAATATGATGTAGACGTTCCAATACTCGACTGTGGTAAAGTTCCACTGCCCGCGTGTATAATAAGAAAGCTGCGAGAACCAACAGATTATCGGCTGGTTACCGAAGAACTGCCACAGTCATGTATCAATTTCAT
>JAWMAG010000065.1:8155000-8182500 GCA_037013455.1 Ceratitis rosa
GGACGACGTCATTTGTATTGCATGCGTTCCGGTTCGATGAAATCACTTAATCACAATAACAACGATCGCAATGGTGGCATGAGCGGCATGAACAGTTGTGTTGGTGGCAGTAGCAGCAGCACATCACCCTCTCCATCGATGACGGTGATTAATGTGCAGCAGCAACAGCAACACCACCAGCAGCAGCAGCAATCGCAACGTTTCAAGCTTTATCAGCAACGTCATCAAAGCCAACAGCAACTGCAGCCACAGCAGGCAATGCAAATGTATATGCAACAAGATATTGAACGGAGTAAATCAACATCGACGCCCAGTCTGCGGTTACACGACACCGCTTTGAGGAGGTGAGTATTTAAGTGGGGTGTGAAGGAGATTAATAGTGGTTAGTATGTATGTATAAACATGGTTATATGTACGTATATACGCGTAAATATGTTAAAGAAACAAAAAGCAAAATGACGAAATAGCGAAGGAGTGGAAATATTCACAGATTTTCAGCAACATAAATGGGCACCAAAGCGTTAGAATGATAATTCTATCTCAAAGTGCGAGGTGTGCTCAGAAAATAACCGTTATTTTCAATTTTTTCAAAAAGGATTTATTTATTCATCATTCATCAATAGCTATAATGTCCCCTTCAAAGTAATCCCTCTCAGATATTGGGTGTATGCATTAATTCGTACGGTTTTTTTTCGAAAATTAAGACTTTATTGTGAAAAAATTGTTATACATTTAATATTGAAAGTATTGCCCGTCGGAAGCTATGATGTTTGCTCATCTTTCTGGCAGTTTGTGGATCCCATCCCAAAAGAACTTCTCCGCCTTGAAGGTCAAGAAAAAATCGAGCCAATTTCTGATACCCTGTTCTGAAGTGAAGCGTACTCCGGTGAGGGCATTCTGCATTGATCTGAACAAGTGGTAATCGGGAGGTGCTATGTCTGGGCTATAAGGTCAAGTGAGGTAGAACTTCCCACATACAGTTTTCCAAATAGTTTTTAACTGGCCTTGCAATATGTGGCCGAGTGTTGTCATGTCGAAAAATTAATGATTCGTGTCTGGTCGCATATTCTGGTCGTTTTTCCGCGATGGCCTTTTTCAAACGAATCAATTGTTTTCGATAGAGGTCCCAATTGATCGTCTGACCCGATTTCAATAGCTCATAATAGAGCACACCTTGTGGTCCCACCAAATACATAGCACAACTTTGGCAACATGGATATTCGGCTTTACCGTGGATGTCGATGGCTGGCTGGGCTTCACAAACAAGTGAAAATTTCCATACCATTTTTGAAATTTTTTTTTTTTCCAAATTTTGTTTTTTTTGCCTACGAAAGTATTTTTTTGAGTATAAAAAACGGTATACAAAAATATGCATTTTCGAACATTTTTTCTAAAGCTAAACTCTGACTGAGATTTTTGGTAAAAGTCAAAACTTCCCTGGGTTTGAAGAGTAGAATATTAGTATTTTATAAATGCTTTCTAAATATTAAAAAACAAAATCTCGAAACTATACGCCTGTGCTGAAGCTTCCTCGAAAATCTCACACAGTCAATTGACGCTACGACCTGAGCTTCAGCCCCTTTGTGTATGCTTAGTTTTCCACCGAACAAACAGCTTAAAGATTTCATTTAAGCGCATTGAATAGCGCTTATTCTGAGTTTTGCCACCGGCTGTTTTGTTTAAAAATATATATTTATACATATGTACTCGTATACGTATGCTTGTATGCATGGACTCAACGCAAGAGTTATAGATAGATATCAATCGAACTCCCTTTCAGGCCATGCAGCCGCCACAGAGCTGAGCTGCCGCAATCAGTTTATGACACGCGCTGCGGCTGCTGATAGCGGAAACTCGATTTAAATTTAATGTAGCACATAAATAGCATTCAACAAGAGATTTATTGCACCCCCGCCAAACAGTCATTTATCTTATTAACGCCATGCTATCATCTTTATCTTTCTTTTTTTCTCTGCCTTTTCACGCTCTCTTTGGTGCTCTTTTATGCGTTTTATTTGATTTTTGATTGCCGCCGCGTGTTGCGTTTTTTTTTTATTATATCTCATATACTATATGTGTGTATTTTAAATATATTTATATGTATATTATATATATTTCTATGTATATTATATATATTTATATATACTATATTATATACTTGTAGATCCAATCGAACAAAAAGTTTGGAGAGTAAGAAACGTGTCATCAAAATGCTTTTCGTACTCGTGTTGGAATTCTTCATCTGCTGGACACCGTTATATATCATCAATACCGTTGTAATGTTCATGGGCCCCGTGATTTACGAATATGTTGGCTATAAGTCAATTCCATTCTTCCAATTGCTCGCCTACTCCAGCAGCTGTTGTAATCCAATTACATACTGTTTCATGAATGCCGGCTTTCGACGCGCCTTCCTCGACACCTTCAAGGGTTTGCAGCTGAGTGGCGGTGGTTTATTTCGTCGAAAAAACTCCTCAAATCACTCGGCGGCGGGAAACTCAATTATAATGGCGAACAGCGGCACAATAATGACCACGAACACGGTGTTGGACAGTCCGCGACTCTGAGGGCAGAAGCGACGCCGTCAAGGGCAGCATGCAAATTCCAAGTGGCAGCGACAGATGTCGGATTCGGTATAGAGAATGGCTGATGCTGCTACTCCGGCTAGTGTGTGTGTGTGTTGTATGTACATATAAGTGTGTGTGTGTGTGTGTGTGTGTGTGTGAGTTTGTGAAATTCGTTAAAAATAAATATTGTATAATATATAAAAATGTAAGTGTTATAAATATAAAGGGTTTTCCAATAAGAGATGTTATTTTAGGACAAGTTAGTGATGTGATAAGGTCTACGCCAGAATGCCAAAGTCGATTCAAGACCCTAAAAAATGGAATTCGCGTAGCTATTGAAAGCATACAACAGCCGCTTTTCGATTTAGCGATGGAAAATTTCATAAAAAATATGCGCTCCTTTAAATGCCATTTCTCAAAATAACACCTCACAATGGTAAACCCTGTATTATACCTACGTTTGTGTGCATGTATGTTGTTATATTAAATATTTGTAAATATCTATAGTTGAACTATGTTTAAAAAAGGAAAATTTATTAGCATAACTGTATTAGTATATCCCAAATAATTTTAAAGAATAAAAATTGGAAAATATACTTTTTTTTAATTTCCAAAATTCAAAAAATTCAAAATTCAATAAATTACAAACCCATTTAATTAATTAATTTTCTCAAAATTTCATGAAATCTACGTTACCACTAACAATTGCAAATTCAATGCAATGCAAATACAAATTTACACTATATGCAAATAAAATTAATACTAAAGTTGTGATTTTTAAATGTGAGGCTAGCAAAAACATTAAATAATAAATAAAAAAATAAAACTAAAAAAATTTATTAAAATTAGAACAAAGATAATTAAGAAAAAAAGAAAAAAATATTAAATAATAAATAAAAAAATAAAACTAAAAAAATTTATTAAAATTAGAACAAAGATAATTAAGAAAAACAGAAAAAAATATACATCAAAAATCTAACAAAAAGAAAATAAAAATTAAAAACGTAAAAAATTAAAAAGTATAAAATAAAAAGTAAAAGAAAAATGAAAGAAATATTATGCATTAAAAATTAAAACAAAAACACACAATAAATAATATATAAAAAAATATATAAAATATAAAATTAAGAAATAAGAAATTTAAACTGATAAAATAATAACATATTGAATGAAAAATAAAAAAAACTAAAAATTTAAAAAAATAAAATAATTTATAAAATTACAAGAAATATCAAAATAAAATCAACATATAAAAAAATAAAACAAAAATAAAACTAATAATAAAATAAATAAAAATAGAATTAAAAAAATTTAATTTAAAAAAATATAATATATAAAAAACTAAAATGAATTAAGAAACAATTATTAAAATATTTAAAAAAATTAAATTGAGAAATAAATAAAAGCAAACTAAATATAATAATTATTAATTAAATAAAAAATAAAAATAAAGTATATAAACAAAAAACTAGCACATAAAATAAAGTATAAAAAATCCAAAAAAAAAAAAATTTTAAATAAATAAAAAGTAAAATATTAAAGGTATAAAACTAAAAGTAAAATTAGAATAAAAAAAAAAATTGTACCTAACAAACTAATACAAAAATAATGTATTTAATAAAAACAAAATAAAAAAATAAATAAAAAATAAAATAAAGAATTAAACCAAAATTTAACTGATAAAACAATTAAAAATTAAAATGAAAAATAAAAAATAAGTAAATAAAACTTAAGAAATAAAATAATTATAAAATTGAAAAATATAAAAATAAAATAAATAAATATTAAAAAAAATTAAATTCAAAAAAAAAAAAATTAAATATAATAAAAGGATGAAAAGATAGAAACTGAGATTAATAAATAAATAAAAAATAAAAATAAATTATATAAATAAAAAAACTCGCAAATAAAACAGTATAAAAAACTAAAAAAGAATAAAAAAATTAAATAAAAATTAAAAAAAAAAAATTAAAATTAAAAATAAAAAAATAAGGAGTAACATATACATACAAAGCATAAAATAAAAAATAAAATAAACTTAAAAAAAATTGTACCTAACAAACTATATCAAAGACAAAAATAAAATAATAAATAATAAAATTAATTAAAAACAAAATAAAGAAATAAAAAAAATTAAATGATAAAAAGAAAAAAGAAAATGAAGAATAAAAAATATAAATAGTAAAAAAAAAAATTAAAAAAAAAGAAATAAATAAATTTAAAAAAAAATATAAAGATGAAATAAACAAAAACTAAATTAAATTATTAAAATTTAAAAAATAAAACACAAAATAAAATTAATAAAAGAATTAACAAAAATATAAATAAAGAAATATAAAAATAGAAAAAGAGAAATAAATAAAATAAAATAATTAATCAACAAATAAAAAATTAAAGTTAAATAAATAAATAAAAAACAACAAATAAAACAAAGTATAAAATTGACAAAAATTAAAATTAAATAAAAAAAAATAAATAAAAAATTAATACTAACTCTCTATGTAAAACGAAAATGAGATAAATAAATAAAAAATAATAATTGAAAAAGATAACATGTAAAATAAAGTGTAAAAAACTACAAATAAAAATACAAATGGAATAAATAAATAAAAAATAAGTAATTAAAATAACAAAAATAAAAATGAAACATTAAAAAAAAATAAATAAAATAATGAAAATCAAAATAAAAAAATTAAATAAGCAAAGAAATAAAAAATTAAAAAAAATAAAATAACAAAGTTAAAAATAAAACATATTAGATAACAAAAAAGAAAAAAAAAATAAATAAATAAAAAAATTATACATAGAGAGTTAAAACGAAAATGAGATAAATGAATAATAAAGAAAAAACTATAATTAAAAAAGATAACATAAAATTAAAAAAGATAAAATAAAGTGTAAAAAAATAAAAAAAAAATACAAATGGAATAAATAAATAAAAAATAAATAATTAAAATAATGAAAATAAAAATAAAAAACAAATACAAAACAAATAAAAAATAAAATAATTAAAAAAATAAAAATAAAAATAAAAAAATGAAGTAACGAGAGAACTAAAAAATTAAAAGAAATATAATAACAAAAATAAAAACAAAAAATAAAAGGAAATAAAATAAAAAAATAAATAAAAAAAGAAAACTAAAAATGATTAAATAACCAACGAATTAGGTTTCGGAGTTTGGGCTTTTATATGTAGTTATATGTATGATATACATAATTTTAAATAAATTACAATTAGTAAAAAAGTACTATTAAAAGTTAAAAGAAACCAACTCAGCACAAAATTTTTATGTACATATATATTTGTACATAAATTTTTAAAAGCATTTTGAAAGTGAAAACTGTAAATACATGTGTGAATATATTTTAAAATACATATAAATATATGTATGTATGTATATATGTTTGCACAGGATGCAAAACGAATTGTTTATTCAACGATTTGTCAATGTTATTTAGATTAACGGTTATTTGTATGTATTTAAAAAACACAAAAAAAAAACGAATAAAAATAACAAAAAAATCTTCATTCAATTTATGCCATTACGCTTTGTACTATTCAATTAAATTTAGATTCTCTCTTAATTTTTCATTATGCTGTGAATTTAAATAAATGAAATGTAAATTGGAAAAAAACTTGAAATTTTTGTTTGCACATTTAATGGAAGCGTTATGAAGAGATTGGTTATAAAATGATTGATGTAAGTATGCAATATTTGAGTATAATATATGTGAGTATAATGTTTTCAAAATAAAATTGTAAAATATTAGCAATACCATGAGGGAAGGCCATAAAAAACACACACATACAAATAAGTAGCTATACGAATAATATAATAAAAAAATTAACATTTTTATTACAGGATGCTTTTTATCTTACTTTGCTATTATCATTTAGAATAAAATTTAGACAAAATATGGAAAATCACAGAAACGTGTGATCGGCTCTGCTGGTATATACCTATATATCTGTATATAAATATGAGAAGGTTCCACTTGCAGTTTTCAAATTTTCATTCTTCACATTCGTACATAAATAAATAAAGAGATTTTAAATAATATCATTAGTCAAAAGGACATAATGTTATCCAGCAACAAGAAGTGAATTTTACCACAAAAAGACAACAAGCAAAAAAAGTCACAAACGACAGGAAGTTAACTTATATTATTATACAGGGTTATACATTTTGTGGTTTCGAAAGTAATTTAAAATAATTTTTTTAAACAACCCTTTTTTCATTATAAAGCTTGAGCCTTGGCATTTTATGTAAAACACTACAACCCTAAGGTGATCGTCTCGTGAATTTCTGCGAACTTCGATCAGTTTGAGGTAATTTTCGAACACTTTTTGCAACATCTTGGATGGTATCTCAGCCATAACTTGCGGAATATTCGGTAATTTGTTGTCGGTAGCATTGAGTATTAACAGTTTTCCACACATTTCAGTTGCTCGTAGTAGGTTACGCTCTTCTGATGCCACCAAACACACAGCATTGTCTTTCGTTCGTAGCGGTTTGGTTTTGCCCCTCGATGTTGAGGGTTCACCCGGAGTAGCCCATGACTTTTTGCGCTTAGGATTCTCGAAATATATCCATTTTTTATCGATAGTCACCAAACGCTTCAGAAATAGGTCGATTTTGTAGCGATTCAGCAGTGATTCGCAGAAGGAAATTCGGTCCATCATGTTGTTCAAAAACTCCTCGTTCACTGCTTGTTGTTCCATCATCCAATCGGCATGGTGAATGGTCAGCTGTTTTCAGTTGTTGTTTGAGCTGGACTTAATATGAACGTGGGAGTAAGTCCAAGTGTAAAATACATCATGATGTACCATAAGAAAGTCCCTGTTTTGGAGAACGTCGGGAAATAGACATTTTCGAGTCTTCGGCTGCACTTTCACTTACAGTAGCGACATTTGAGGTGGAAATTTGACATATGTCAAATTCTTTTGAAACCACATAATGGCGAGTCCCATACTTATCTATCCCACGCACGATTCGAGTGAAGTGGGAATAAAAACGAAACAAAAAAACACCTTTTGTGTGTAATTTATGTTTTTAATAAAATAGTAAAAGCTTTGACGTATTTCATTTGATAATAATTCTTATGAGAACAACAACAACAACAACAACAACATTAAAACAAACACTCTTAATACAATGGGACACAACAAATGTCGGACAAATGCCGCCAGCTAATATGCAGCAAGTGGGCTCAGTGATTCTTTGAAAAAGATAAATTACCGTTTTTTTGTCTGAGCTAAAAAGCAACAACAACAAAAATACAAAAAAAACAAAAAAAAATGTGGAAGAAATCATATGACTTTCACTGATGACTGCGGCAACTGTTTCATGATTGTTTTATGGTAAGCCATGAGCATTTTGCTATTTACTTAATAAAATATTACATACATACATATAAGCAGGGAATATGCACAAAATATTTATCTCAATTAAAATCAATGTCATGGCAAATGTACCTATATTTCGACACTTTTTGTGGTTTGATTTTGGATTTTTTTTTTGATTTTTTTTTTGATTTTTTTTTGATTTTTTTTTTTAAGACCGTAAAAATTAAACAAAAGTAGCCCGAGCTTTAGTACAATGTTTCATAGGTCACTCATATGAACGCATATAAATCATTTATCACTTAAATATGTATGTACATACTTACAATGTAAATATTTACTAACGCATTGCGTGCTTAAACAACTAACGGTACTAATGTGTAGGAATTTTATGTGCGAGTTTTAGGTTAAGTGACTTTTAAACACATTTCCGTCTCTTCAAGCAACAAAAAAAAACAAGTGTACCACTAGTAAGTGACATTAACCTTACGCACATAAAACATAAAAACAACAAAATGTGATAAAAATTAAAGTGAAAGTGATTTTGTTAAAAGTTCATTGTCACATTAAGTTAATTAAAGTAAACTGTTATTGTTTATTTTTCCCTTGACACTTATAGGTATGTTTCTCATACCCCTCATGAGCATGAAATTTGGTCCGAAGTATGTAAGTACCAGTGAGAGCAGAGATAGACCCACCAAAATCTATACCGAATGGAGCTGAATAATGATTTAATTTGACTTAGCCCGAGCCATAAGTAGGGGAGAGTTCACGGTCTTCAAAAATTATCGTTGGATTAGCCTCTTAAATATCGCATATCAAGCATATACGATGTGAACATCCGATGAGGCGGCCCTGGAAGTCTTAGTGAGAAAAGTTTTGCGAGCGATTTTTAATCCTTTGCACATTGGCTACGGCGTTGGAAGTATCAGATGGAGACCAACTTGCTTTCACTTTGTATGTCCAACTGATGCTAAACAGCGCAGAGAAGGGATGAATGGCGCGCTGTTATTGACTCAGCTGTAATGATGAAGAAGAAGCCATTTCCGTTCGCCTCTCTATTCCCACGCAAACTAGTCCCTCCGTTTTCGAGATATTTCAACCAACTAGGAGCACTATATCATCCAACTGATTCATTGAATTAGCAGTAATAATATTTAATCCTCATGAAAATACTATAAAAGTGATTTGATCATGAAAGGTATAAAGATTTCGTCACGTTCGTAGGTAGCTCTTCTTTCATGTTTTGTTTCTAATGTTCTCCTGATAAAGTTACACATACGTACATACATTAATCTCTCAATTTTATGATTGACATTTTCTGTTTCTTTTTTTTTTTTTGTGGTTCACTTATTTTTATTGGCCTTTTGCTTCAGCTGCCCACTGATTTATTTAATTAGTGAAGTACGCCATCCATTTAGTTTATTAAACTAGTTTATTGTCCTTTGGTTAATGCCCCTCAATTCATTAACCAAAGAAGGGCAATAAACACCGCTGCAGATATTTAAAAAAAAAAAATTAGAAATTATTTTTTAGCAAATCATTTATTTTTACAACTTTTCGAGTATATTATCCTAAATTTTCTGGTAAATCCGAAGAAAAGTTTCGGAGTTGGGGTCTTGATAAGGTGCAAGCTCAAAGGCGGCTCAGCGATTTAAATATTAAACCTACTTAGAGCAGGCGTGATGAGAATAACCTCAACAAAGGCCCCAGTAGTCATCCTTGACAATAAATCGATTAACATAAAAGTGATGCACGAAGTAGCGCTAACAGTTAGCCACCTAAATTTTCTACACAGTTGGGTCCACTTCCCTAAATTGTGCAGGACATGGTGGCAGAAAAATTATATCGAAGTTTGGACTAAACGTTAAATGCGACAAACGGAAACCTTCTGCTGGGTGTAGGTCACCTGGTCCTTCCGTAGTAGGCAAGAAGGGACGAAAGTTTAAAATTAAAGTATCCATATCTGCACTGATGGATCCAAATGTGAGGCAGGCATAGAAACAGGGTCCTTCTGTGACCACCTCAATATCCAAAGCAGCTTCAAACTCAATGACTACAAGTCTGTATTGTGGGAAAATTGTGGGCATTACTGAAGATGTCTAATGGGAAACCGCTTTACTAAGAAAATCAAGTTTCAAGTAGAGAGTCAAGCAGCTATTAAAGCAATCGAGTGCCTCAATATAACGTCCGAATGCGTAAGAACATGCCAAGAGGCAATTAACAGACAATTATGGAAAAACGGATGTTTCTGTTGTTAAACAAGTTCCTTGCTTTAATCGTTAACATGGATTCTCCGATCCTTTCTCACAGGGACGATGACTCTAATTAATGATGGTATTCATGATTAAAGTAATGGGAAGAAGTGTTTCGCTTAGAATCAGCTGACACATCAACTGGCACATCAGCTGACACATCAACTGACACATCAACTGACGCATGAGCTGGCCCATCAACTGATCCTTCAACATACAGATTACACGTTAGTGTAAAACTATTTCGATCGGTTTATTTTATTAAACCCCTTCTTATCAACCACACAAAAACAACAGTCATCTTGATGATTTGAAGTCTTCTTCCTTATCATCGAAACGCCCAAAGACTCGACACATGGTTTGCATACCATATAAGAGACCCAGTACTTGTCACTAGTGTCAAAAGGGAATTAAAAGTATTCAAGAATAATGAATTCCAACGCTCTTAATCTGCTTTTTCTGAATACATAGTCCCCAAGGTATAACAGAGGTATTTGGTTTCGTTTTAATAGATTTTTCTGAACGAAGAAATTGTTAGAAAAAAACTTTTTCGGACAAAACCATGCCTGGCAACTGCATTTCAAAAAAAAAATAAACCTCTTAAGAAAAAAGAGTAGCTTTGAAATCAGAGACCTCAAATTACTACTCATCAAATGCCATACAGAAAAAGGCTTTAATTTTGTTCTCTTGTGTTTAATTTATGTTAAATTTATATAATTATTTTCCTTTTGTTTCGCTTTGGGACATAAAAAAACAAACCTCTGCGTCAATCTTTTTCTCACAAACCACTTAAATCACAAAGAAAGTTAATAAATGTGCATAAAGATAAAGCGAAAGAGACCAGAGAGAGAGAGAGAGAGAGAGAGGGAGAAAGAGAGAAATGAACTCACTTTCATGGCCACTTCAACTGTACTAAATTTTAAAATTAACATAAATTCAAAACTCTTTTGTCTGCGAATTAAAGAACCAAGAGTTCAATTGCTTCAGCGTTGAAGTGAATTCCTGGAACATGAACAGTTTTTGCTATCAATTGTGCCGTGAATGTTCATTTAGTTACTAATACTTGAGTAGCGGTTGGTATAGGGTTATTCATTTCGTGGTTTCAAAAATACAGGGTTGTATTTGGACAATCGTCGAACTTAATTGTCAAACTAAACATGTTTTTTTTTTTTCAAACTAAACATGTTTTTTTTTTTCAAATCAAACATGTTTTGTTATTTTCAAACTAAACATATTTTGTTCTTTTCAAACTAAACATGTTTTGTTCTTTTCAAACCAAACATGTTTTGTTCTTTTCAAACCAAACATGTTTTTTTTTTTTTTTTCAAACTAAACATGTTTTATTCTTTTCAAACTAAACATGCTTTGTTTTTGTCAAACTAAATATGTTTTGTTCTTTTCAAACTAAACATGTTTTGTTCTTTTCAAACTAAACGTGTTTTGTTCTTTTCAAACTAAACATGTTTTGTTTTTTTTGTCAGCTTTTCAATCGCTTTCTCTACACACTATTACGGTCTATCTCTTTTTTTGCATGTAAATTCGTCTACTATTTAAACTCTCGTTATCGCTTTCACACAGCGCATATGTGAATTCGTCTACCATTTCAACTGTAGTTATCTCATTCACTCACAACGTTTTGAGGTGGACAATCTTTTCTTCCTTTCCATTGTGGGAGAATAAACCTCATCGTACCAGTTCTTCTATTGATCTTGCCAACTTTCATATTTTATAATAAAAAAAGGAATTTTAGGAATTAAAATTATTTTAAATGTATTTTATTTGCGTCTATATATTCGAAACCGCAAAATGGTAAACCCTTTGTAATATAAAAGACAATTGAAAAGAGTAATGAATTTTTTTCAACTCATGCGTTTAATAATCTACATAGAGAATTGAGGTTTTAATAGCTCGAGTGTCTTTTCCTTTGAGAATTTTTCTTTGTATTTTTTAAATGATTTTTATAGCACAAAAACAAAGAGTTGCTATTTAAACTAATTTCACTGCAGTAAAATGTCCCTTTTGTCTCGACAAGCAGCAAACTTAGCAGCCGTAAGAACTATTTTACGCACAAATCCAGTTGAAGATGTTCACTTTGCGTCGAGCAAAGAAATAATTATCTCTCACTGAAAGGTTCTTTTTCACTTCGTTACTTGCCTTTGAGGCACACATAATTACAAAGGCGTTTCTTTAGGTAAATTTATTCTTCATCTTATAATATTGACTCGTTTTTATAAGTCATTTGCATACATATGTACTCGTATATATGTATGGTACATATAAATAAGATTGATGATGACTTGTCAAGAAAACAATGAAATAAATGTAAATAAATATTTTCACAACTGTCTCTTTATAAAAAAACAAATAATAATAATACAAACCCCAAGCAATTGTTTTATTTGAAAGGACAACACTTGAGAGAAATAAGGAAAGTAGTTACTTAAATAATAACCAAAAAAACAAGTATTCTAATAATAGTACCAACAACACTAAGAGCAAGAGGATTTATTACTGTACTCATACATACTAAACTGCTTTTGACCCACTAAATATTGAATACGTGCTTTCAAATACAAACAGGCATACACGCTTAAGTTTTATTGTCATTTGAAAACGAAAAATACTTTTATTTAGTTTTTTCCTCTTTCGTTTACAACACTTCGGACAGCACACCCCGTAGGCTAGGGTGTTCGTGATTTACCGACTAATCGTTTAAATTTCTACATATTGATCTCAGCTGCTTTATAAAATCAGAGAATATACTTTTTTTTGAACTTTAAACATTTTTGCAACTATAATTTCTTAGGAAAAAAATACTTGTCATCAAACAAATTGGTCAGCGCACTCGCGCTTTGGCTTCACGTCACTGTAGACAGTCATAACTTCTTCGAGGACGTAGATAATATCGTTTATCCAACCACAATTTTAAGCTCGTAATCCAACGCAGACCACACTGCAATACTTAAGTAAAGAGGCAGTTGCTGAGCTGGCTGTGTCATGTCGTTCGTATGGAAGAAAATATCTATGTTCCCAATCTCTCATTTCATATCAGAAATACACTCGGAGAGGTGGACATTCCCTGCCGTAACGCGGCAGCAATTAGAAAAAGGATTTTCTATAATTTCGGATTTTGGTCGAACCAGGACACGAAGCCTGACCTTCCGAATAGCAATACGCAATGCCAGTCGAATTAATTTTACTTGTAAAATTTAGAGCAATTTCAGTCTAAAATACATATTTTTGATGGTAGTAAATGTTAAGGATTCTTTGAATAATCTGGGAAAGAAATAACTATGGTACATAAGTAGCTTCAAGGCAAAAACTAGTTATAAGACATACTCTTGAACTTGGACTGACCTACCACTGTTGGCAAAAAAAAACCGCTGTTTGTTTATGCCTCCAAATCAATTTCAACCCCTCTCGATACGTACCACGTATGCCAACCTTACCTCTACTCCTCTGTAAATGCCAAATAGTCACTTTCAGTTGTAGCCTTCATTCAGAACGCATGCCAATTCACGTTGATTCTTTTCAATTTACTCGAAATGAGACCCTTGGAGTTAACTTTTGAGTTTGGTAAACAGCCAGTGGTGGCACGGAGCTAAGTCAATGTGTTTCAGCTTTGTATGGATGGTCAGCAAGTATTTTTTCCCACAATTCAACGCGGCACTGTTACTTCGAGAAATCTTCAGAGGTCCAAATTGTGCCGCAAAGTGGTTTTTACTCATCCGATTGATACTCCAGCGAGCTCAGTAAGATCCCGCCACTGTTAATCGAAGATTTTGGTGCACGTTTTTTTGATTTTAGTATCGTACTGCTCGTCACTTGATCTTGTTAGTCGTTCTGGCCTCGTCCTCAATGCTTTCTCGTCAATCTTTGTACATTTTGTACCACTCATAAATAATATTTGTCGATAAACCGGCTCAACGAAGGCCAACTGCAATATTTTCAATATCTTCACAGCAGACATATCATTTTGTACCCGAAATTCGATTAAAACTTCGTCGTTGAATAATTTCTACCGTCACCAAGGAAGTTTTCCTCACTTAAGCATCTTAATTTGCCTCAAAATTTAAACAGAGACACGGTCATGCGCCACCTAGCGGATCAAAGGATAGCCTATTGCTATTTGTATATATAATTCACTCGTATCTGAGCAACACACTTGTAACCCGTTCAATAATGCGTGGGTATAACTCTAGTAAAAAGTAATCCATTATTTTAGCATTCGCACTTAGTGCGAAGTCCGTATTATAAGATGGATGCATGATAACCTCCCTACCAAGCTCTCGGAGCTGCTGGCGAGTCACTATCGATGTGTGTAGTCTGGTATTTGTCCTAAGAAAACACAATCCCTCTCCTTTTGATCAAGACTTGACGCTACTGCGGACTGCTTCTTTCAGACGGCTCAATTTCCGGCAGTACAGGACCGAATTAAGAGTTTGGTCATAGGGAGGCAGTTCCTAGTGTATGATTCCTCGCCAAATCCCACCAAAATCACAAAAAACCTTCCTCGCTTTTATAGAACGCGGCTTACAGATCACTGAAGCCATCTGTTGCAAACATAATGGATTACTTTTTACTAGACCTGGTATACATGTCTATATACATACATATGTAAGTCCCATAGAATTTTCAAATTTTCTAAAAATCTGAAATTGCGTAAATATATTTCTTTATTTATTCACAGCACATTTAGGTTAGGTTAGGTTAAGCTGGCTGACCCATTGGTCAGTGTTGTCAGGCACAATACATGCGACCAAGCTGTACTGCTACACTCCTATTATGTCTCTAGTGGAAAGAGCTGTTCTTTTCGCGAACTCTAGTAGTCATTCTGGCCCCTTAGCCACTGCCGATTGAAGATACGGTAGCCTTCTGGTTACTGCGCCAAGTAACCATTTTTTTCTGTCTTCCGAATGCCGGACATTCACAGATTACGTGTTCGACTGTCTCCACACATTTCTTGCATTTCATACATTTATTGTTCCCAGTCAGATCTACATACATACGTATATATTAAATGCATAAAACACCAAAAGGCGTCCTATACTATTCAATATTGAAATACTTGCTGTCCAAAAGTTGTATTGAAAAAGTGAAAACAGTGAAAAAATCAATTATTTTAGCTTGAAATAATAAATTGAAATTTTTGACAATATGACATATTACGGTCCCTAATGTTTACATACATACCTATGTATGTATATACCAAATATCAATCCGAAAACCAAAATGAATTTTTTTTAGTTCTTTTCTTTTTCTTATTCTGTTTTGATTCATGTGTGGGCAGTGAATTTGTTAAAATGTTTTTTTTTTTAAGGCAAAACAGCTTTTATTGGCTAAACGTTTAAGGTTTATTGGTATCTATGTTATACTATAAATACGTATATAAATATATGTGAGGAAATAAAATCAGTACTAGCATATACTCGTATATAGAGGGACGAATAGCTTACGCAGTAGTGTGAGCAGCAGATATTCGAAATTTACTATTAAATCAAACAAACGTGTGGGTATACATATAGAAAACTTATTTGTATATAGAAACCAGGCAGGGAAATATACTAGTTGTTAAATAGAATTCAACTGGTCAATTCAAAAGTCCCCAACCTACCATAGTAAAACATATGCTTTAAGCAAATTTCGTTTTTTTTTATTCAAGTAGTTTCCCTTAAGGGTGTTACGCTGATTATAACAACTCTCCAACATTTCAATACCACTATTGTAGTAAGATTGACCCAGTAAATATGACCCAGTTTCGGCAATCACCTCATCATTCGTCGAATATATCTCTCCAGTGAACATTCTTTTGAGATCCAAAAACAGTAAATAGGCACTGGGGTACAGATCTGGTGAATACATTGGATACGTAGCCTAATTTACTTGGTCTTTCTACCTTTGAATATCTCCAAACACTGCTACGAATCATTAACTCGTCGGTGGTTTTTGTCAAAAGTAAGCTCGCGCTGCGCCCTTTTACACAGAGCTTCTCTTACAGAAATACTCGTGAATGATATAATATACAGTTCACCTGATATCTTTAGAGTACCAGCTATTTCCTTCAATTTCAATTTACGTTCATTCAAAATCATTTTGTAGATCGTTTTAATGTTTTCGTCGGAAACAATCTCTTTTGAGCACTCACTGCCTTCACCGTCTTCGCTGAAACTAAGCATACCAATTCTTGATGGTTGATTTTCCCGGGCTAATGTTCCGAAACTCATCTTCAAGCCATGTATTTGTTTCAACTGCATTTTTTCTTTTCAAAAAGTAATATTTTTTCAATACCCGAAATTCTTTTTCATTCATTTTTTCACAATAACAGAAGTTGTTTCATTCAAAATGCTTCACAAAATAAAGATCCATCACCTGTTTATACACATGTTTTCTTGAAGGTTAGGGCTAACTAAAAATCATATGGATTAAATTCTTGTAGCGTCATCTATGTGTCATGTTGGAGAGTTTCCAATTGACCTCTTAGTACCCCTTCCATCTATTTTTCATCTAAGTAACTCGTATTTCTAACACTGCGATGCTCTACAAACCGTCAATTGTGCGACTATACATCAGCTCCATACTAGTTGTATACTAGTTGTTTAAAAGAAATATGAGAGAGAGAGAGAGAGAGAGAGAGAGAGATGCAAACCGTAAACCTCATACGCTACCTCTCACCACGCAGCTATCGTCATGATCTAGCGATCTATGTCATTTTGCGGACTTCAACAGCATGTAACTGACAATGGAACCCAGTCTTGGCGTGCAAATATAACAACAACAAGCAGTGGTGAACTACTATACCAGTAACCAACTAATATGATTTCATCTTCAAAATACTAGTATTTAACTATTAATGCATACCAGTCAAACCTTCTCTCTGTAGGGAGTTGTTAGCATAACACTTAAGAGGGTGTCGCCACAAAAAAAAAAATAAATAAAATGAAGTCCTCTAAAAAATCATAAAATCCTAAACCCATGTTTACACTAAAGTCTTTATCGCTATCGCTGGGACTACCACACAATCACACATACAAATGTACACGCAAGCACTTTTCAGTTTATTTAGTTTTTTTTTTATTTCCTTTTTTTTGTACTATTTCCTCTTCCTTTTTCATTTCTTCTTCTTCCAGCTAAAGCAATCATTTGATACTGATTGATGTTGTATGTTTACACATACGTGTACATATGTATGTAGATACGAATAACATTTGTACAAGTATTACACACATATGTCTCTTGTCTTCCAACTTTATACTAACTCCAGTCTAACTTTTGAATGTCCGAATTCTTGGAAATATTTTTCCTTTCCGTACACTTTATTGCATTCGACTGTTCTTCGCTAGTTTGTTTATTTGCTGGTTGATAATATACACAAGAAACCCCTCATTCAAGCTGAAAACACACGTTGGTGGTGTGGGGGATTAGTCAGCGGCAGTCAGGTGTAAAATCCCAGTCAGACGTTGTCGATGAGTTTGGCTTACCGAATGAAAACAAACAAAAAAGCACAACAAAAAAGAAAATTGTCTTTTGAAGTTTTGTGTTATATCTATATCTGCACATACATATGTACATACATACGTGTGTGTGTAATAAATGGCAAACACATAAAGCTTCTACATGATAAGACAGTTAACCTTTGAATGGATAACTTGAACAACTTTGAATTCTATTAAATAAAGTTAAAGTTAGGAAACTACCAGCGCCACTTTATATAATATACCTATATTTAGTAGAATAATTCATTTCAAGTTATACACAGGGCAATGAAAGTGGAAATACCAATATACAGTAACTTATTGGTAATTAAATAAATTCTTAAAAAAATCATTACTGTTTGCTGTTAAGAAAACAAAAAAATATATAGAAAAAAATTAACGTTTTTAAAAATAGCTAGATATAATAAAAATGCATTAAAAAGAAAATTAGAAATAAAAAATATATTGGAAAAATTCATAAAATTATAATTACAATTAAAAAAAAATATTTAAAAAATAACAAAATAAATAAAAATATTTAAAAAACTATTTAAAAGAAAAATTAAATTTAGGAATAAACTAAAATATTTAAAAAATGTCGATGAAAAAGTAAAATAGTATAAGAAATAATAAAAAAACTTATAAAAAAAGAATATAGATATAAAAAAAATTATTTAAAATCTGCATAGAAAAGAAAGTTACAGTTAAAAAAAATTATAAAAAAATTAAAAAAAAAACAAAAGTAGAAATAAAAAATTAAATTATTTAAATAATTCTTATATAAAAAAATTAGAAATGAAAAAAGAATTAACTAAAAAATTTCTAAGAAAGAAAATTAGAAATAAATAAATTAATTAAAAAATTCATAAAAGAGAATACATATTAGATATAAAAAATAATAATTTAAATTTTTATAAATAAGAAAATTTTACGTTAAAAAATTATAATTAAAAAAATTCATAAAAACGCAAATTGGTATTAAAAAAATTATTTATATAATTCTTAGATAAGAAAATTAGAAGTAAAAAAATTATGAAAAAACTAAATTAGAAACAAAAAAATAATTATTTGATTCTTATATAAAAACATTAGAAATAAAAAAGGAGGATTAACTAAAAAATATATAAGAAAGAAATTTAGAAAAAAATTTCTTAAAAGAGAGCACATATTAGATAAAAAAAAATTATATATACATAAAAATTTAAGAATATTTGAAATTAAAAAACTGCAATTTAAAATATTAGTTAAAAACCAGTTAGAAAAAAAATTATTTAAATAATTCTTATGTAAGCAAATTAGAATAAAAAAATTAATAAAAGAAATTAATGAAATAATTAGAAATAAAAAACCCATTTTAAAGCCAGTTAAGAAAAAATTATTTATTTTAAAATAATAAATAAATAAAAGAAAATTAGAAATAAGAAATAATGAATTAAGAAATTAATAAAAAAATTAAAAACCAAAAAAAAATTATTTAAAAAATTAATAAAAAAAATTATATACATATGAAAAAAATTCATTAAAAAAATTTATAAAACAATAAGAAATATAAAACATTTCAAAGGCAATTACAAATAAAATAATTTATTTGAAAAAAAAAATAAAAGAAAAATATAAGAAAAGTTATTTAAGAAAATCATAAAAAAGTAAATTGGAAATAAAAAAATTAATAAAAAATTAGAAATATAAAACCATTAAAGGCAATTACAAATAAAATAATTTATTTAAAAAAAAATATGAAAAGAAAATTAGAAATTTAAATAATAATTTAAGAAAATAAAAAAAATTAAAAACAAAAAAATTAATGTATAAAATTAAATGTATAAAAAAGAAATTTACATATAAAAACAATTAATTAAAAAATTTGTAAAAAATTAAATATAAAAAATTATTTAAGAAAATCATAAAAAAGTAAATTAGAAATAAAGAAATTAATAAAAAAAATTGGAAATAAAAAACAAATATAATAATTTATTTAAAATAATAAATAATAAAAAAAAAAATGAAAAGAAAATTAGAAATAAAAAATATTAATTTAAAAAATTAACAAAAAAAATTTAAACAAAAAAATCAATTTAAAAATGTATAAAAAAGAAATTTATACATAAAAAAATTAATTAAAAATTTTTATATAATATTAGATACAAAAAATTATTTATTAATGGCAATAAACTCAAATGTTTGTCAATAGGTATAAGGACATAATGATATTGTCTTCAAAATGCAAAAAGTTATCGACCAAAACGGCATAAGTCGGAAAATTCCAACTATGATAAATAATGCCTTCAATTTAATACAAAAATAATGGATTCCTTTTTACTAGACCTAATATTTAGCACGATGTATTAGCTTCCAGAAAGTACCAAACTTTTCTAAAAATTTATGATTTTTCCATGTTGATTTCTATGAGTTCAAATATGAAATTAAACCACCAATTTTTGAATTTCAGCCACATTGAATACCATCCCACGCTAGCCAATCAGGTTTAATTTAGGTGGAATAAACTATTTAAGTGAAGAGCACGAATACTCTACTCACTACTTTAGGCGCTGGCTAATTGGTTCCCGCAATTTGAGTTTTTGCTTTCTGGCATACATGTATCGTATGTATGTATTTTACATCCATGCATATATGCGTGCGTTCAATTTTCAGGTGATCAAATTAGTTATGCGGCTAAAGTTCCTCTTGTGTGCAATGGAAATTATCTTCCTATCTCTGCTATTCGAGTAACTGCGATTGAAAGCTGCGCAACATTATATGCCTCACGGATACGTGTATGTGGATAAGGCCAGTGAGTTACGGCCAATTTTTTATATGAGCCTAGTGCTCACCTAAACACACTCAGCATTCTCCCCCCACTCGCTTACACATACTAAGAGAAAACTATTTTTAAATCTACAGATAAACAAACACGCGGACTGTGGAAGCTGTTTCAGATACAGTTTACATTTAAAGAAATTCAAATTTGCAAGGGATATTAATTAGGTTACGTATACGCACTGTAGCCTCTATATAGACATATAAATAAAGTAGGACTTATTTAGAAATATTTTTTTTGGCATATAGAATTATTTGTCAATTTGCAAGAGATGACCAAAATAGTTCTATCATAATACCACGAAGTGTTTGCTCTGACCCTACTTCGCCTTTACCATTCACTTACAATCCATTTTGAATTTTTTTTTTATTTCTTACTCCTTTTGATTCCTGCAACTCTTTCTTATCAGGATCTTTAGCCCTTCCGAATCTCATTCAGTAAGACAAAGTTCCGTCAGGAACCCAATTACTTCCGAAATGACCACCTATTTGAGTGAATATTAGCCATTCGTCTTTCTACGTTACCGCTTCGGGCAAGTTTGTCTCGGCTTGCGGTAGGTCAAGATTTCAAGTTCACCTGTGGTAGCACTATACATGTGACTAAAGACAAACTAATGATTTGTTAATTGGGAAGAATTTGCTTGGTCGTATATTGCCTGGCAAGCTCTTCTGCTCAGCTCTTCTACTCTATGTTCCTCTGACCAGGTACCTAAACGAATTAAACTATCTTCAGAAGAGATACTTTTATTGCTGACTGACAGTTATTGAAGATGAAGATGAAGATGAAAATGAAGCTATCTCTTCCTGAGTACTCTCTACCAACGTGTTCAACCGCTTCCATAATAGCTGAAACTCTAGTCTGGAATGTACAGCAGTAATCTGGTAGCCTGAATGAGATTTCTAGGGAATTGAACACTTCCTCCAATTCCTCCTGATCTTTTCAACTATCTGTGTAAGCTTTAAAGCTGCCGGCTGGAGTATCATATTTTTTCATACTATTCTTTTTGCCGGGGATCTGCGTCTTAAAAGTCGACCGCTGAAGAAACTCAGTGTTCTGTGCTGCTTGGTAGAAAAGTATAGGTCTCTACAACACCTGAGCGACCTGATGGTAAAACGGGTTGTCAAAGTAGACTGTACTTTTCACTCCGTGGACGGACTTTACGAGGATTTTTGGGACGATTTTATATTGCCGTGCTCAGTATTTTTAACGAGAAAGAACAACAGTCGACTGACACCGCAAAAAGTCGACGTTACTCGCAATGTAAAACCGTTATACAGCACCCTCGCTTCGAATACGGTAGGAAGCCTCTGGCAGCAAACCCTCCAATGGGCACGAACAACCTGCATTAGGTGGAAAAGATATGTTCAAGAGCCTCACGGTCCGGATCCTTAGTGTTTAGTCAAATCTAGAGGGTGACCTCAGTAAGAATGCGGCACCTGGCATATGATCGCTGACTGACTCCGACTTTTAGAGGAGGAAAATTTCAGATGAAAACTATTTAAAAATATTTTCACCTAAAATAAGAAAAAATAAATTAAATTAAATGACCATAAATTTTAATACAACACACGTCAGCAGAAAGACACCATCTGAAAATAGGAAATATGTTCATAAATATTGTGCATGTGCAAGCACACACACACACACTTATATCAGATTCACAAACAAAGCAAAAATTATGACAGAAGGACAACAATTTTCTACCGACAAAGCAGACAACGCAAAGGAACTTCAACGAAAGAATTTGCCTTAAGGCGACTTGTTTAGATCTCTTTGTCTGGCAGACAATGAAAGTTTCAGGAAAACTTTTAAAGTTGTCGCATATTTTAGTAAAGTAAATGGAAAAAAGGAAGAAACAATAGATAAGAAATAAAAAAAAAATATTTCATAACACATGCACATACATACATATAAGCAAAGTACATCTGCGAGCGTATTGTCAACAACTTCATTTTTTATCTGCTCACAAACAAATTGAACAGTTATGAGGAATTTTTTCACTCCCCAAAACTTTTGGCTGCCGGAGGGCAAATGGCTCGCCATGCTGCTGAGTACAATACGAACCATAGTACGTACAGCTCAAAGTACCAAGTACATAAGCAGGTATTTATGTTTATAAGTACACGTAGATGTTGTTAAAAAAACTCACAAAATTCTTCCTCCTTGCTCGTTCTTTATTTTTTTATTTTATTTTATTTTTTTTTTTTTTTTTGTAAAATGTCCATGCAAAACACTTAACAGTCCATTTCAAAGTACTTCAGCTATTTAGCAGCTGAGAAAAAACGGAAACGTACTCACTGCTTGCTCATCAAATACAGTTATTATGAGGGCTTGTAAAGGCACTTCCAAATATATTTCCACATATACATGCTTACTTATGCTGAAGTGCTGTAGTGCCAGTCGTGTACTGGTACTTGTAGAGCATATCCAATTTAATATATCAATTTATATGCAAATGTGCTAATAAGCAGTTTTTCGCTGTTGACCTCAATTTAACGTAGATATATAAATGTAAAGGTGTGTGTTTCCTTACTTCAATATTATAAAATAACACTGTTATTATATGCGCTCTTCTTCTTTATATTCCCCAAGCTCAAGTTGGTGTTGTGATTTTTAAAACAAAAATTTTACAAATGGCAAATCAAAAGTTTCTTTCAAAGCTTGTCAGCTTTCCTTTTAGATTACAGTTACTTAAATGAGCAAGTAATAAATTAGTTTTATATCACGAGCAAATTTCGACACAATGACACACTGTATTTTAAAAGAAAAATAAAATAAAACAAAATAAAATAAAGTAAAATAAATTGAAATAAAATCAAATAAATATAAAAAAAGAAACAAAATTCAATTAAAATAAATTAAATTACAGTATAATAAATTAAGTCAAAATAAAAAAGTTAAATTAAAATTAATAAAATAAAATAAACTAAATTAAAATAAAAAAGGAGAGGAAATAAAATTAAAAAAATATAAATAAAAAAAAAATTAAATTAAATTAAATTAAATTATATTAAACTAAATTAAATTAAATGAAATCAAATTATATTATATTAAATCAAAATAAATAAAATAAAATAAAATAAAATAAAATAAAATAAAATAAAATAAAATAAAATAAAATAAAATAAAATAAAATAAAATAAAATAAAATAAAATAAAATAAAATAAAATAAAATAAAATAAAATAAAATAAAATAAAATAAGAAAAATAAAATAAAACCAAAAATTAAAAAATTGAAATAAATTAAAATTAACTAAATTAAATTAAATTCAATCAAAATCAATCAACTTAAACCAAATCAAATTAAATTCAATTGAATTAAACTAAATTAAATTAAATTCAATTAAATTAAACCAAATTATATTAAACTAAATTAAATAAAATAAAATTAAAAAAATAAAATTAAATAAAATCAAATCAAATAAAATTAAATTAAATCAAATTAAATAAGATAAAATAAAGTAAAATAAAATAAAACCAAATAAACTAAAAAAAAAAGATAAAATAAAGAAAAATTAATTAAAGTAAAATAAAATAAAATAAAATAAAATAAACTAAAAGAACAAAAATAAATCAAATCAACTAAAATTAAATAAAACAAAATATCAATACAAATATATAAAATTAATATATTATAAAATACAAAAAATAATAAAATAAATTGAAATAATGTAAAATAAAATAAAATTAATTAATAGTAAATTAAAATGAATTAAATCAAATAAAATAAAAAATAATAAAAAAATAAAAAATAATAAGTAATAATAGAAAAAAATAATCAAAAAATAAAATAAATTAGAATAAAAGAAGTTAAATTAAATTATTATATAAAATTAAATTAAATTAAATTAAACTGAATTAAATTAAATACAATGAATAACAGAATAAAAAATAAAAAATACGATGTACTGGGAGTAAAAAATATTAATAAATAAAATAAAATAAATTAGAGCCAAATGCAATGGATTAAAATAAAATTAAATAAAAGCAAGTCAAATCAAATCAAACAAAATGAGATAAACTAAAGAAAATTAAATAAATTAAAATAAAATAAATTAAACTAAAATTAAATAAAATAAAACAAAATAAAATGTATAAAATTAAGAAATTAGAAAATTTAAACAAAATAAAATAAAATAAAATAAATTAATATAAAATAAAATAAAATAAAATAAAATAAAATGAAATAAAATTATATAATATTAAATTAAATTAAATTGAATTAAATCAAATGAAACGAAAAAAAATAAAAAATAATTAAAAATATTAAGTATTAATAATAATGGAAATATAAAATGAAATAAAATAAAATAAAATAAATTAAATTAAATTAAATTGAATTGAATTAAATTAAATACAATAAAATGAAAAACAGAATAAGGAAATAAAAAATATTAAGTACTCACATTACAAATAATAATAAAAAAATTAAATAAAATAAAATAAAAAAAAATAAAATAAATAAAATAAAATAAAATAAAATAAAATAAAATAAAATAAAATAAAGTAAAATAAAATAAAATAAAATAAAATAAAATAAAATAAAATAAAATAAAATAAAATAAAATAAAATAAAATAAAATAAAATAAAATAAAATAAAACAAAATAAAATTAAAGTATTGTATATTAAATAAAAAGTAAACTAAGCCAAATTAAATTATAAAATCAAATTCATATAAGAAGTCAAATTAAAATAAAACTGAGTTTAAAAAATAAAACACAAAATATTATAAAATATAAAATAAATTTAATTTAATTAATTAGAAAAATATAAATATTTAAGGAAAAAATTAACTTAATATTTATTAAGGTAAATGAAATAAATTTTAATAAATTAAAATAAAGTATTATAATAAAAAAATTTAAATTTGAATTTCAGTGGTAAGGAAAAAAGTTTTCATAATTTTTATTAAAAAGCTTTCAGCACTACTTTCTTAGTTACAAGTCTATAGTGGAGACCACAAAATATTATAGATGCAAAGTTTTTGGCTTTTAAATATTAAAAATAAACAATAACTTAAACTACGGAATTATAACCTTGAACTGTTTATTATTCCTTAAACAAATATAGTCATAACTGAAAAATATTTGCTTTACCACTAACAGCATTAAAATCAGAGTATTTTCCAACAAATCAGCAATTTATTTGTGGCTACCATAAAATGAAATGAAAGCATAGTTTGGCAAGCAGAGCAGACGGCAAACAGAATAACGCACTTTTGGATGTATATACATATACATATATGCATGCATGCATACATACTTTCAAGCATCACACTCTTAGTCAATACAAATGTGATAAAAAACAAAAACTTACCAAAATTTCAAATGTATTCTCCATGAACCACACAAAAATTTATCGGCAAATACTTGTGTATGTGTGTGTTCTTTTTTGCATAGATTTTTGTTAAAAAATATTTTGCTTGCTTATTCAAAACGAAAATTGCTCAATTTGATATGGTAAAATTGAGGCAGCTGCAAAGCATTCAAAAGCATAGTTCAATGAGAAAAGGCAGCAATTACTGGTATTCTGATTTGTTGTTTAACGAAACGTTACTGTGAGTTTTGTACATTAAATTTCGGGAAAAAATAAAGCCGTGTGTGGCACTGCGAAGAATTAAGATAATAATTGAATCAACCGAAAAAAGTGAAAATGCTTTTTCTAAACTATTGAAATAACCGAAATTTTTTATGTATGCACACTTTTCTATCAAACCCCTCTTGTTCCCCAAAAAATAATAAATATTTTTCTTAAACAAAAGTTTAATTTTAATACTTAAATATTATTCTTAGCTCAAATACAATTTAAAAAATGAATAATTAAATAAATAAAATTAAAAAAAAAGTGTCATAGTATTTTTTTTAAATAAAACTGGCGTTGGTATGACAGTGCGTATACGTAACGAAACCAGTTTTACAGGTAAACTGTTTAACAAGTTTGAACTCTAGAACTCAGCACCGGCAACAATGCCTTTTAAAAATCAATTTTTGCAATAAAAAAAATATTTAAATGAACCTTTAATTTGCTAAGTAACATTACCTTAAAACTACTGTAATGCTTTCAAAACTAATATCGATGAAATTTACTTACAATCTGCATAACTCAGATTTGATTAAAATCAGTAAATCCATAATTATTCTACCATCAAGATTAATGGTAAATGCACTGAGTCTTCTACAAACAACTACTTTTAATTTTCCATCCGGTTTTTGGCCAACATACTCGACTATTGTAAGTGGACAAAATACTTACACAACCAATTACTCTAATGGGCCATCCAACACTTTTCTAATTACTTTGGAACACCAAACATATGCACTGACCGATAAATCAGAAGTACTTGAGGCGATCAGCATACATACACGTATACATATGTATGTCTATACTCATTTCACAACATAGGCTTCCTTAAGAGATTGTTTCATCTGCATGCATTTTAGTCATTGCCATAGCAATCGTTTGTCGTGTTGTTAGCGAGCTTCTTCCGCTCTCCCTCAACAAGCGTAGGTACGACCAGGAAATATGTCACAAAAGCTACATATATTATTACAAAGATATTACACCTGACGTTGTAAACACATATGTAAGTCTTCATAGTTGCGTATGTCAGTGCCATAAACATTTACTATCTTTAGTAGTCATTTAGCCATCGTTTCCTAACACATTTGCTCAGCTATTGCTTATTTCTCATACTCAGTCAAACAACACCATGACTTACCGCTTGTTGAAAGTGGGAAACTGTGTTTTATACGAAAGTTACCTACGCACGTGTGTATATATTTAAAAGTAAATATAGCTATATACATATATACAAATAAAACATGCCACATAAATCGATAAACATAATATTAATAGCAGGAAAGTGTTCTTGAAGATGATACCAGAGGCTCTTGCATACAGCCATTCTTTCTCTCTCTCTTTCATTACATACCCATAGGCATATTACTTATTATTATTTATGTTTTTATCGTATCGTTTAACACAACAATTTTCAAACATTTTTTATAGTACATTGAAGACACCACACTTCGATGAACTAGG